>CM064483.1:10564972-10762472 GCA_032716605.1 Paralithodes platypus | reverse complement strand
TATGGTGTGTGTGTGTGTGTGTGTGTGTGTGTGTGTGTATGTGTGTAACCAGACAGGCGGTAAAATTGCTTGGTACTGTACCTGAACTAACTGGTCTGTATGATGGTGTGTGTGTGTGTGTGTGTGTGTGTACGTGTGTAACCAGACAGGCGGTAAAATTGCTTGGTACTGTACCTGAACTAACTGGTCTGTATGATGATGTGAAATGTGTGTATACGCGCGCGGGTGTTGCAAAAGGTTTCTGTCGTTCATATTTTGTGCTGCTCACTCCCTCCTTTCTTCTACACATTACACACACACACGAACACACGCACACACGCTCACTGTCTTTCTCTCTCACTCAGTTTCATTCACTCTCACTCAGTTTCATTCACTCTCAATCAGTTTCACTCAAACACACACACTCACTCTCATTCTCTCTATTATCTCTCTCTCTCTCTCTCTCTCTCTCATCCGTCACCAGTCGCTCTCTCTCTCATCTCACCGTCATCTCTCGCTCTCTCCCACCTCCTCCCCTCTTCGTCTCTCTCTCGTCATCGCTTCTCTCTCTCTCCTCGTCCCTCTCTCTCTCTCTCTCTCTCTCTCTCTCTCCTCAGCCCACTCCTCTCTCTCTCTCTCTCTCTCTCTCTCTCTCAGATAAAAGACCTAGGAGTGCTTATCAATGAAAATCTAAAATCTACAAGCCAATGCACCGCAGCATCTAACAAAGCAAATAGAGCGCTAGGTTTCATTAAAAGAAATTTTCATTGTCATAGTAAAGACATAGTTGTACCACTATATAAAAGTATTGTGAGGCCACATCTGGAGTATGCTGTGCAGTTTTGGTCTCCCTACTTAAAAAAAGACATAGAGAAACTAGAATCCGTTCAGCATAGAGCAACAAAGTTAATCCCTTCCCTTAGAAATAAGCCATACAATGAGAGATTAATAGAACTCGACCTGTTTTCGCTTAAGAAACGGAGAATAAGGGGACAGCTGATAGAGTGTTTTAAGATACTAAAAGGCTTTAGTAACGTAAATTCTAATAATCTATTTAAGATAGCCAAAGAAGGTTCCACAAGAGGAAACAAATTAAAACTAACAGGCAGGAAAGCGAACCTAGACATACTAAAAATGTCTTCACCCACAGTATTATTAATGAGTGGAATAAGCTCCCTAATGAAGTTATTGACAGTGACTCGATATACACATTTAAAAAAAGGTTAGACACATATCACAGAAAAGTTGGTCTGCAGTAGAAGCTGATCACTGATAAAACCTGGCGGAAATGAACACGTCTTCAGTTGGAAAAGGGAAACAAATAAAAAATAAATAAAGGTGTGCATGCCTTTTCCTTTCCATTTCTAACTATACTATAAATTCCTTCAGGCGATTTCCAAGCCCTGCAAGGTTATTCACTTCTAACTATTTTCATGTACGGTATATTGCCGGAGGGAGCGGAGGGTGGGGAGAGAGCCTTCATCTTTGCTATCCTTTCCTTCCACTTTCTCTTAGGGTTGCTATCTCTATTAGGATTAAGTCCTGGTCACCTCGTAGGGATCGTAAGATCTGTGTGGCCAGTGTATCTATGTAAATCTATGTAAATCTCTCTCTCTCTCTCTCTCGCTTCTCTCTCTCTCTCTCTCTCTCTCTCTCTCTCTCTCTCTCTCTCTCCTCTCTCCTCTCCCTATCTCTCTCTCTTCTCGCTCCTCCCCCATCATTCTCTCGTCTCTCTCTCTCTCCCCACTCCTCTCATCGTCTCTCTCTCTCTCTCTCTCTCTCTCTCTCAACCCATACCTCATACACACACGCTGCTCAACACTCTGAAGTACGGTATACACAACCAAATAGGTTAAGCGGGGATGGTTCACTTTTGGGGCAATTTTTGCATGTATTCATTATTTTTGGCTTGTATTCATTATTTTTGGCTTGTATTCATTATTTTTGGCTTGTATTCATTATTTTTGGCTTGTATTCATTATTTTTCTAGTTTCCTCCCTAGACCTCCATCAGATTAAAAAAAAAAAAAAAAACATCCATTAGATCCCCCTTCTAGATTCTTTTGTAAAAGTTTGTAGATCAATGTCCCGGCCAAAGGCCGGTTCTTCCAATATTACAGGTGAAAAATCGACACCTAAATAGCACGAAAGGTCTATATATTGACGAAGAAATGGGGCGAAAGGTCTTAAAATCGACTAACTAATGGGGCAAATATCTAAACATCTGAACAGTAATGGGGCTAAACATGAGGGAGAAAGTGTTCCAGAAAACCGGCACGTCCCCTTAAACAGTTGGCATAATATATCCCCTACCGATTTAATGTAGTTTAGCAAAGATATGGCTTATAGATGTAGCTGTTACGAGTTTAGTCATTAAACAAAAACAAATAAGAGGCTAGTAATAATAAGAGGCTAGTAATAATAAGAGGCTAGTAATAATAAGAGGCTAGTAATAATAAGAGGCTAGTAATAATAAGAGGCTAGTAATAATAAGAGGCTAGTAATAATAAGAGGCTAGTAATAATAAGAGGCTAGTAATAATAAGAGGCTAAGTAATAATAAGAGGCTAGTATAATAATAAGAGGGCTATTAAGATAAGAGGCTAGTAATAAGAGACGCTAGTAATAACGAGGCTAGTAATAATAAGAGGCTAGTAATCATAAGAGGCTATAGTAAAGGCTAGTAATAATAAGAGGCTAGTAATAATAAGAGGCTAGTAATAATAAGAGGCTAGTAATAATAAGAGGCTAGTAATAATAAGAGGCTAGTAATAATAAGAGGCTAGTAATAATAAGAGGCTAGTAATAATAATAGATCCTAGTAATAATAAGAGGCTAGTAATAATAAGAGGCTAGTAATAATAAGAGGCTAGTAATAATAAGAGGCTAGTAATAATTTAGTCTGTTCGGAATAACAAATCTAGAGGGTGTGGTCTGGTTGGTATATTGATGAGGGGGCGAGAGGCACATATGTAGGGTGTAGGGGTGAAAGTGATATGGCATTCTCCACATAGCAATGATGGGGCGGGGTGGGGGGTGGGGTGGGAGGAGGGAGTCTGGCCAAAGGTGACGAGAACAATGAAACGTTGGTTTAAAAAAAACGAGGATGTTTATTTTACTAACACACACATACACCCACACACACACACACACACACACATATACACACACACACTACAGGGAAGTGACAAATGTTGAAACATAACTAGAAATATTGTAAAAACTACTTTCAAATCTTATTTAAATTAAATCTAACTGGATAAATTGGTTGTTGGTGTTTAGAGAGAGAGAGAGAGAGCGAGCGAGAGCGAGAGAGAGAAGATGAACACAGTGTATGTTGGATTTTACAATGATATAATTCGTCTGGGTATTAGAAGGTGTATGTAGTTAGTGTATCTACTGTATCGATTTTGTGTATACCTGCCTATCCATCAATCTGTGTGTATGTCTATTGTTGTATTATCTCTCTCTCTCTCTCTCTCTCTCTCTCTCTATATATATATATATTAATATATATATATATATATAGATATATATATATATATATATATTATATATAATATAATATATATATATATATATATCTATATTATACAGTATATATATATATACTAAACGAAATTCTGTAATAATGTCATTGCTACCATACCCTTCACCATTGTTAAAGTAGTGAACCTATAGTGAACGTATAGTAAAGTGAACGTACACTAAGCCTATTATAAGGTGTTGACCATTCCAGCACGTTATAATCACCATTATCCTCCGTGGTTTACCTGTAATATAATGATCTCAGTGTGGGTAACTTACTACAAGGTTATATTCACCATCCCTTACATAACATAACACTCTTTGTTACATTAGGCATCACTCAACACTCATTAATTTGATGATTTATTTGTTATATATACAGTATATATACTGTATATATATATTTTTTTAATATCTTTCTTAACACCAATAACCTCCGAAATTAAATTAATGAAAACATGTGATCCTCCCAGGATTTGAACTCAGGATATCTCATACAGAGCTTATTCTAACCATTACACCATCAAGACGGTTGTAAGTACAGCACCGAATACGTGTACTGTACTGTATAATACGTGTACTGTACTGTATACGTGTACTGTACTGTATATACTGTATATTTGTAAGAGAACGTGGTAAAATATTGAAACCTGCATGTTACAATTGAATTAAAGGTAGAGTCATAAAGATTGTTAAGCTCTCTACTACACACTACATAATTATATAGCCAGCAGAATATAACCCAACACTCCTTCCATACATAATAAAGGTGCCTAACTCCCACCATCTATGTAACTTGTCAAGTAATACCCAACGATCAGGAGCAGAGGATAGTCATTATTGAGGGGACATTATTTACTTACCGTATATACAGTATGTAGGCCTATATATGTATGTATTTATTAAGTTATTATTTTTTCGTTTTTCCCCTAGGCCTCCATCAAGCATAAATTTAAAATACCCCCAAACCCCTCCCCCCCCCCCCCTTTTCGAGATACATTTGCGCCGCATTTGTCGGTGGAAAAATGCCCCGGCCAAAGGCCGATTCCTCCTAAATTGCAGGCTCGCTATCGGTTGACAGAAAATTCATCAGCTAAATGGCACGAAAGGTCTTAGAATCGCCAAACTAATGGTGCGAGTGTCTTAACATCTTAAAACTAATGGGATTAATCATGAGGGAGAAGAGGGTACAGAGAAAACAAATACCTCTCTTTAACTTGTTTTGTGACGGTGTTTTGGTGTTGTATGACTGAACTCCTTCTTTGGTACGAGTGTGTGGGTGTGTATGTGGGTGTGTGTGGGTGTGGGTGTATGTCGTGTGTGTACTCACCTAATTGTAGTATACAGGATTTGAGTTTTTAGGCTCGTATTGTCCCGCCTCCAAAGATTCTGTTTATCTAATTTGGCATTAAAAATGTGGATATTCCCCGCACCCACCACTTCATCATCCAACTGATTCCACATATTAATACTTCTATATGGAAAGCTGAATTTCCTCACATCTCCTTTACATCTGCCTTTCTTTAACTTGCAACTATGTCCTCTAGTCCTCCCTTTATCTCCCTCGATAAAGTCCTCCTTGTCTATCCTTTCCAATCCCCTAACACATTTATACATCATAATCATATCCCCTCTTTCTCTTCTCTCACTTAGAGTTGGCAAATTCAATCTCTCTAATCTCTCTTCATATGTCAGTTCTCTTAGTTCTGGAATCATCTTCGTTGCAGCTCTCTGTACTTTCTCCAACTTAATTATGTGTTTTTTAAGATGGGGTGACCACACCACTGCCGCATATTCCAATTTAGGTCTCACCATTGATTTTATTATATACTAGCATCTCTTCATTCAAATAGTTGAATGCTATTTTTACTTTATTCAACAGGCCATAAGCTTATCCCACAATTTTTTTTAATATGGCTCTCGGGTGAAAGATCTCCCTGTATTATAATGCCCAAGTCCTTTTCTTTCTCTGAGGGGTTAATCGTGCATTATCCTAGTTTATATTCCCAATGAGGTCTTCTTTTACTCACACCCCCTTCCATCACATGACATTTATCTTTGTTAAAATCTAATTTCCATATCTTGCTCCATCGGTCTATCTTATCCAGATCACTCTGTAGTGTGGGTGTGTATGTGGGGGTGTGTGCTTGTTTTTTGTGCACGTGCGTGTTTTTGTAAGTGTGAGTCCTTGTCTTTCTGTATGTATGTGAGTGTTTGTGAATGTATGTGTGTGTGTGTGGCCCCCCCACACACACACACATACATTCACAAACACAAACACAAAACACAAACACAAACGGGGGGTTGTTACAAACAGCAACTATTAACCACAACACTTTATTCTGGAGACTCTTGATATAGAACATTATAGTTACACCCCGGCAGACTAACCTCACCTGCCGTGTATTAACAACACTTCTTATAGGTACAGTTGTTGTCAGGGATTCATGGTACACTTTCCGTGGAATAGGCGTGCGTCTCAGAAGCCACATGTCCGTAATTTTTACCCGATTTGTTTGATTGGTGGAGATATTTCGATCATAGTAAACATTCAAAATCTACCCAGGGCAAACCATTTTCACTGAAGACCTAGGTCCGTCTGTTGATCTTGGATGGCATCGTTGATCAAGCGTAGTCTTTTGCATGAGGTTGATAAACACCTGTCCTCGTACCCCATCACCCCTTCCTCCCCACCCCTTTAAAATCCCCCCAGTGACCTAGTGACTTCCCCTCGCTATGACCTCATAGTAAGACTCCCTGGAGGCACTCTTGACCAACTCTTGCCTATCAGTCCAAAACAGAGGAGGCGAGTCTTACTTTCGCTGCCGCCATAAAGGCAGGCAGAGTTCTGGGTTACTCGTGTGTATGTTTGTTTGTTTGTAATTATACTTGTTTACGTGTGTGTGTGCGTGTGTGTGTGTGTGTGTGTGTGGTGTGTGTGTGTGTGTGTGTGTGTGTGTGTGTGTGTGTGTGTGTGTGTGTGTGTGTGTGTGTGTGTGTGTGTGTGAGCGAGAGAGAGAGAGAGAGAGAGAGAGAGAGAGGAGAGAGAGAGAGAGAGAGAAAGAGAGAGAGAGAGAGAGAAAGAGAGAGAGAGAAAGAGAGAGAGAGAGAGAGAGAGAGAGAGAAGAATAGAGAGAGAGAGAGAGAGAGAGAGAGAGAGAGAGAGAGAGAGAGAGAGAGAGAGAGAGAGAGAGAGAGAGGCCAGACAGACAGACAAACCAGACAGACAGTAAACATTAGAATGGATTTATCATTCCAAAATATCCACATCAACAATAGTCTTTCAACATGGTCTGTACATTTGTGTGGTGCTCCAGCCATCAAAATAGAGTGTTGGTAGAGTCGATCGAACCCCCACCCACGACCTATCATACATGTCTATTTTTTTGTTTAACCCATTCAATACCTGTGACGTCCCTTTCATCATATTCTGTCAACTATTATACCAATTTATTCAGTTTAGGAAGGATCTGTGATGGCTAAAATGATTGAATGAGGTATATACGCCAAGAGGCGTATATAGCAAAAGTATATACTGTATATACTGTAAAGTTGTGTAGAATGTGTGTCCCTGTAGCCCATATACTTTTAGGACTATGGACATGAGACTTGGTATTGATAGTCAGGGGGTCCCAGAATGATTAGGAAGAAAGAAAACAAATCATTATCACATCGGCATGTATATATCTCATGTATGTGATCTCCGTAGAGTTTATTATCATAGTGATATCCTATCGGGATCTTTAACCCGTACAGGGTGTATGTACCTCGGCTAGTGACAGCCTAGTGTCATACTAGGTGACGGGAATGTAACCTGAATTAGATTGTAGGCAAGGTCACTCTACGGCCTTAGTAAATACTCTTCTCTCTCTGAAGCCTCGCCTTTGCCAACTCGCAGATGTGACTATCGATTTCAATGTGTCAATTGTTTTTATATTTTTAAATAACGTTGCCCCTAATTATTTTCTGCAGATAACTAAGGAACGGAATCCGATGTTAGGGACGATAACCCCTTTTCCCTTTTACCATGGCTAACAGTAGACAAGTTTATTAATCTTAAGAATCTTTAAAAAGTGTATAGCACCTCGAAAGGCTTAACTCCTTTAATACAATGATATCTTATTTTCTTGTTAGTACTAGACGATTGTATTAAGTTAAGTTCAGTATAGACCCAAATTATGGCTAAACTAAACTATTTAGAATAAACTAAGCATTCACAATCCAGACCTCCTTGACCGTGGGATGGGAAAGGTGTGGCCTGAGCTAGCATTAATTGTACTTACCCCCAATAGTATTAAACATGTGGGAAGGGTGCTACCAACACTATATCCAACAAAGTTAAAAGAACTGAGTGTTATTTTGCGATAAAGGACTAAATACCAATCAGTTTCAGAAAGATCACTATTTATTATTCTCGATTCCACTAGGAAGAGGGCTGTGTTTTATTAAATTGAGGTTTGTCGTCTCTGGAACCTTTGACGCACTACTCTTCCTAAACGGCTGCCTCCACGACAGTATACAGGAAGACCAAAGTTGTTCGCAGAGCCAAAATTAACCAAATGAATCTGCCAGAGTTCCGCTACACTCGTTAAGTAGGTGTTTTCGCTGCGTTTTGTCATCTGCGGAACTTTTGACGCACTACTTCTAAACAGCTACCTCCACAACATTGAACACTAACACCAAAGTTGTTCGCAGAGCCAAAATGAACAAAGTGAACCTATCGGATTTCCGCTACCGACTGTGATGGCTCTTGCACCGTGAGATTGTCTGAAATGGGATGCAGATGATCGAGATGTAGCGGCTTCATCCAGCATTATTTTAAATTTGTATTTCGTTTAAGGTCTACGGTATGGTTAAAATATACAAGTGTTGACCACAACCACACCCTCATCCTACCTGACTCCTATTATCACCTTCACCTTCACCTTTATTTACACTTTCACCTTAGTGTCACCTAGTCCAGTTTTAGTCTCAATCTGATATTTACCTCTATTGGTTCCTTTCACCCCCTTCCTGTACCCTTACCGTAACTTACTCATTCTCACTCTCGTATTATCCATCACCGTACTCGATACTCATTCTCACCCTAAATCTTTCTTAATTTCACCTTCAGTTTCACAGTATCCCCATCAAACATTAACTATAGTCCATTCATTATAGGTTGGCCAAAAAGCGTCACTCCTAACCTCTGTAACTAAAATAGGGCTAGAACAAATAGGTTATAACCGTTAATACCAATTCCCTGGCTAAATCTTCCCAAATGGTAGAAATATTAACTTGATTTCTCTAGTCGATTTTTTTATAATTTTTAAGAGGTAAGTGGTAATAATTTTTTGTTTTATTTTGCCTACTCATTATGTATGGAGTCTACTATGACTGAGCTAAATACTAACGATCTTTGGCACCTACTCATTATGTATGGAGTCTACTATGACTGAGCTAAATACTAACGATCTTTGGCACCTATTATGTATGGAGTCCACTATGACTGAGCTAAATACTAACAATCTTTGGCACCTTGACCGTGGGGTAAGAAGGGCAAGGAGTGGCTTAAACTAACATTAAATGTCCTTAGTGTTCAAAGCCACAACCTCACTTTAACCTAACTCTCTCTCCCTCTCTATATATATATACATATATATATATATATCTCTCTCTCTATATATTCTATATATATATATCCTCTCTCTCTCTCTCTCTCTCTCTCTCTCTCTCTCTCTCTCTCTCTCTCTCTCTCTCTCTGTTACACACACACTCACACATTGTATGCTAATGTACAATAGTTTAAAGGCCTATATAGATAAAGAACCAAGTGTCTATTAAATACACGAACGAAATTATGATTGAGGTTCCGATTACATAGTTTCTCAGGTCGAACCTTGAATAAGTCCATTAACCCTTTCTCTCCACAGGTACAGTCGGCCACATAAGTCATGTCCCAGCTGGCATTACGTTTGGCTTGCTCTGTGCTGTATTAATGGGGGATGGTTCACTTTTTGGGCGATTTTTGCATGTATTCATTATTTTTCTAGTTTCCTCCCTAGACCTCCATCAAATTTAAAAAAAACATCCATTAGATCCCCTTCTAGATTAATTTGTACATTTTTCGGTAGACAAATGTCCCGGCCGAAGGCCGGTTCTTCCAACATTACAGGCTCACTATTGTTCGCCAGGGAAAACATCGACACCTACATAGTACGAAAGGTCTAAATATTGACGAAGAAATGGGGCGAAAGGTCTTAAAATCGACTAACTAATGGGCCAAACATCTTAACATCTGAAAACTAATGGGGCTAAACATGAGGGAGAAAGTGGTCCAGAAAACCGGTCCATCCCCCCTTTATGTCTGTCAGATGTTGAATAGGGTGGGTAAGTGTAGGAACATGTTTGTATATTTCCCTCGATATGAAGAAATGAAGCTTAGATATTTATTGCTGATACCAATTATTGATCAAAACATACTTGGTGCCGATACAACACTTATTAGCGCGATTGTACATTTGACCAAATAAATGATGTCGTGGCACCAAGTATATTTCGATCAATAATTGTTATCATCACTATATGAGCATTAATTGATCGTTTCCAGTGAGATATATAACCATGTTCCTATCTCTATACACCCTATTCAACATCTGACAGACATTAATACAACACACAGCGAGCAAGACGTAATCACAGCCGCGACACGACTTGTTCTGCCAACCGTACACTCGGAGGCCATAGTCTCTAGGTCACTCATAAATATTCGTGGATTTCAACTATTTTTTATTTTGGGAGTGTATCTCTAGAAACGAAATTATGAATACGACTTACATTTACATATACTCATCCATATCTACCCACCTTCATGTACCCACTCATCTCTATCCACTCACTCATCTACCCACCCACTTATCCATCCATGTCTACCCACTCTCCCACCCATCCATAGGTAAGATTATGTAACCTCTCACCCACTCACTCATCCATCCATAATTATGTACCCATTCATCCAACCATTAACTCTACAATCCGCCCACTCTACTCCCCTACCCACTGACCCACCCATTTACCCACTACCCCACCCATTCACGCACCACTATTCCCCCCCCCCCCCATTCACCCACTACCCCACCCATTCACGCACCACTACCCTACCCATTCACTCGCCATTACCCCACCCACTGCCCCACCCACTCATTACAGACCCAGCTATCCACCAATCAGCCCCACCCCCCAATTAGGGATGAAGGGAAAGGGGAGGTACAGGTGTTCATTTTTGTTAATGGGGTAGTGGTTATTTGTTGGCCTATTTATTCATGTATTTATTAATTTTATACTTTCCTCGTTGTACCTCCATCAAGCTTTAAAAAACACTCTCTAGATCCCCCTTCAAGGTAAATTTGTAATTTTTTCGGTAGAGAAATGTCCTGGCCCAAGGCCGATTCCTCCTCCTCGCTATCGCTCACCAGAAAAAAATCGGCACCTAAATGGCACGAAAGGTGTTTATATTGACAAAGAAATGAGGCGAAAGGTCTTAAAATAGCCAAACTAATGGAACGTCTTATAATTTCAAAGCTAATGAAACTAAACATAAGGAAGAAGAAGCAACTATAATATCCTCCCCCTTAATGTGGTGCTATACACTGGCTTGACCCCCCCTTGATACTTCTATTGCTAGGTCATCCGCACAGAGACCTCTATTGGGAGAAAGGTTTATATTTAATTATACTGTATCATTTATGTAATCTGATTGGCGTGTGATGTGTGTGAATTTGTATTTTGTTTTTGTGTGTTCATTGTTTTCTGTTTTGTTGTCCCTATTCTGGCTCTGTCTTGAGTCGCTTCCCCCCCCCCCCCCAAGAAAAAAAACAAACAAAAAGGAAAAGTGGGGATTAGGCCTGAGTATATAGATAGATTGCCGTTTAATTTTGACAGGTGAACCCATTAATTATGTCTATTATGCAACAAATATGCATTTGCAAAGTAAATAGATAATTCAAATTATATACATCAGACATAAATGTATTGTTGTTTTATGTGTAATGAAGGTACTTCGTTAGAATAATGTTGTATAATGTACAGTATTACATAAGAGGTCCTCGAGTTGCTATGAATGAATATACAGCCCCATTCATTATTCCCTTGACACTTGAATCAATACGACTGACGTGACGCAGGCCTCTCACCAACAGTAGAGACCCTATTGTAACAGAGATCATCTAAACTCCGCCATATTGTTACCACTGCTCTCATTAAGCTGTACGGTACCGGTGATGTCTTATTTACTATATATTGTTCACACACACACACACACACACACACACACACACACACACACACACACACAGTACGCGATACCAAGGCTTTATCTCCACCTTCCTAGACATCACATGTGGAGTCCCACAGGGCACAAAGATGGGGCCTCTATTGTTCCTCATCTTGATTAATGATGCCCTAAAGGACACCCCATTCCACTGGAAGTACGTGGACGACTTGATAGTCGGTATTACTGTCGATAACACCTCCCCTAACTATGACCCCTACAAGACATCCTCGACCGTCTTCAAGCCTGGACCACAGACAATCATGTGACTATCAATCATAACAAGACAGTGGTCATGCACATCAACACCTCCGTTACCGACCTTCCTCCACCCACTGTCACAATTAGTCCTCATCCCCTTCAGCTTGTTGAGTCCACCAAACTCCTCGGAATCACTGTGGACAACAAACTGAACTGGAAGAAACATGTAACTACCACAGTCAGGACCGCCACATACAAGTTGTTTATGCTAAGGCGGTTGAGATCCCTGGGGGCGCCGGAGAATGAGCTGAAGAGTATATATAACACCTTCATACTCCCTAAGCTCACCTACACCTCTCCCGCCTGGTCCTCCTCTCTAACCCTGACACAACAACGTCAATTGGAGAGAGTGCAGAGGAGGGCATGCATGATCATCCTGGGTGGCACATATCCGGGGTACGAGGAAGCTCTCACCACCCTTAGCATACCTGCACTTTCAACCCACCACTACAACACACTCAAACAGTTTGCATCTAAGCTGCTTGTTCACCCACGACACAGAAACTTACTTCCACCAGACGCCCCTAGACCAACACGTGCAGCTCGTCACTTCAACACACTCCAACCAATAAGAGCAAGAACTGCCAGATATAAAAATAGTCCTATCCCAACCATTGTTAATATTATTAATAATGTGTAATAACGGCCTGTCACACCATATATAAGCGCCCACCTTTAATAATGTATGCATAAGTGTGTGTGCGTGTGTGTATTAGAATATAATTATGTATGTATTTGCTTGAGTTTGTTTATGTATATGTGTATATATGTATATGTGTATATGTATATCTATGTATGTACAGTATATGTGTATGTATGTGTGCGTATATGTGTATGTATGTATGCGTTATTTATGTATATATATATGTGTCTATAGTGTATACTGTTTGTGGTTCGAGCCCGGCTGAGAGTATCAGGTGGATAAGAGAAGAGCATAAATTATATGCATGTAATGTGCATATATTTATGTATATGTATGTCTGTGTGTATGTGCTGTCAATGGTTCAAGCCCGGTTGAGAATATAAGGTATATAATATATATATGTACTGTACGTGTATTTGTATGGTCATATGCACATATGTATATAGATATACGTACATATGAGCGAGAACATATTGCTCACTAGCGCAACTTCTGATTATAAATCTATGCATAAGCATTATCTATTATTAAGTGTTCGTGTATCTTCATCCATGTATTTCCACCCTTAACAATAGAACGCCCAGCTTTTCCACATTTCGCCTTCTATCACACACACACACACACACACACACACACACACACTAACGAACACACACACACACACCTACACTACCAAGGATTAACCTCCCATTGTAGTAGGCTTTACCTGACCCTTCCTGTACAGACTTGAATGCCACTCCCTCTTTACCCTTTACCTCTTTACCCTGACCCTACCAAAACAGTTTTTGTATGTATGTATGTTTGTGTGCATACGTGAGCGTTTGTGTATACGGACATGTGCACACTTACTGCATGTTCTTATGTTTCTTATATATGTATGTATATGTATGCGTATGTATGTGTGTACGTACGTGTACAGTATATATGTATGTTCTGTATATGAGTAAGTAAAATAAATGTGTATATGTACTGTATATCACTTACTCTCATGGTTATTTTATGATAATTTGTATTCTGCACCTGCATCATTATTGTATTTATTTATTATTTTTGTAAACTGAGCTTACCATCTTCATATCTGTACATCTCATGTTCATCCACTAAATTGTAAAATGTGTATTTCAGCTCATGAGGCTGCCATTCTTTAATAAACCGTTTATTATTATTATTATTATTATTACACACACACACACACACCTGCACCTGCATCATTATTGTATTTATTTATTATTTTTGTAAACTGAGCTTACCATCTTCATATCTGTACATCTCATGTTCATCCACTAAATTGTAAAATGTGTATTTCAGCTCATGAGGCTGCCATTCTTTAATAAACCGTTTATTATTATTATTATTATTATTACACACACACACACTAATTCCTTCAGCATGATGACGTCCTTCTACATGTTTTTCTGGCTAACGATAGACGGTGTTATGCAGTTTAAGAAGGACCTTGTTATGTTATGTTATGCAGCTAGTTTATTGAGGTCGTATTTACCCTTTTGCATCCTTGAGGTAGAATTTATGGTAAAGTTAATCGTTTAATGGTAACCAGAATAAGATGCAGATTACGTCATTGTGGTGAATGGGTTAAGAGAGAGAGAGAGGGTGTGAGTGAGTGAGTGTTTATGCTTCCTAATTAGATACAGGAGATAGATAGATAGATATATAGATAGATAGATAGATAAACAGAGAAAGGTCGTTAGGTCCATGTGATCAATAGTGTGCGAAAATTTGTGAAACATACTTAATTTTTTGAAACGATAAGTTGTCAACACCTTACGTTCAGCCAACTTTGAAGATTGGGTAAAAAATTATATTGTACTCTTTTTGTCATAGTAATTATTATTGTAGTGGTAGGATATTACTTTTTTGCAATTCCATGACATTAGAAACTAAACAGTGATTAAATAGACATCAAACGTTCTGAGAGTGAGGGTCTGAGTCTGGAGGGTGAGACGGTGAAGCACTTGAGCGAAGCAACCGGCCGCTTCAGAGATGGAGCTGCTTCGAGCCATGATGGATGCTTCGCATGTCTCACTCCCCAGACTGGAACAAGACCTCACGGGCTTCACCGTGTTGGGCGGTGGAATGTACAGGCTCTCAGCCTATGCCCGAGAGGGAGTAGTTGGAATATAGAAAAAACAAAAAAAAAACAAAAAAAAAAAAAATTATGTACATTAATAAGGGAGATAATTAGATACAGGAGATAGATAGGAGGGAAGAGGGAAGGGGTCGTTAGGTCCATGCAAGCGATAAACTGTACGATAATATATGAAATTATCAGCACTTTTTCATGCTTTTTCTTTTCTTTTCTTATATTTTTTTCTATTTATTTGAACTGTTTACCTATTTATTTCAAGTTATTTCGAGATGTTGTCTGTGTGCTTTCGTAGTGTTGGGTGTGGTTACATAATAGTACGTGATGAATACGAGCTGTTCTCGTAGAACAATCGCAACGTTTTTTTTTGGGTGTGACGTCGCACGACTTACCACAACTCACAATGATCTCATATCTACCACTCATAATCCAATACATTCCTACGCAGATGACTCAACACTCCACAGTTCATTCACATTTACCAATTCTTTCACCCAACCCGATCTTATAAATTCAAAAATAAACACTGCAATTTCTCTGAACCAGGACCTTTCTAGAATTAATGGATGGGGACAAAAGAATCTAGTTTCCTTTAATGCACAGAAAACCAAGTACATTAAATTTTCTAACCGACAGAATCTCACTGACTCCCATAATATATTTTTTAATTATGTAAATATTCCCACTTCCCCTAGTATTGACATTCTCGGTGTAACATTAACTACTAACTTGAGCTGGACACATTATGTTAGAAGCATTGCTAAGAATGCCTCTAAAAAACGGACTCCTGTACAGAGTTCGAGAATTCTTCACTGACGAGCAGTTAGCCGTAATATATAAAAGTCATGTGCGTTCTCAGATGGATTACTGTTCACCTCTGTGGGGTGGAAGTGGAGTGGTTGCATTGAGGTAGTTGGACAAAATTCAAAATAAAGCTATTAGATTAATCAATAACCCTGCAATCACACAGGACCTTCCTACATTATCCATACGAAGAAACGTTGCATCCCTTGCATTATTCTACAGATATTTTCGCAGCAATTGTTCCGAGGAACTTGCTTCAATTGTGCCGCCTCTCCACATCTTTCCACGTAGAACTAGGGCAGCTGAGAGCGCCCATGAATTTACACTTTCTCCTCCACAATGCAGAACTTCTGCTTATCAGAATTTATTTATCCCCAGAGCTACTACTCTTTGGAATTCACTTCCCTCGAATTGCTTTCCACAAACTTACAATCTACAAATGTTTAAATCCAGTTGTTACAAACATTTTATGAATGGAGGATGCCTTTAGGCACATGGACCTTTTTGTTTTATCTGTGTTTTTCCTTCCTCCATTCATTGTCTCTTTTAAAAAAAAAAAAAAAAAAAAAAAAAAAAAACACATTTTGGGACTGCACAACAATGCCACACCGTAGTATACGAACTTGTTACTATTCATAATGACATACTACGATAAAAGGTCAGGGCACGACATGAACTACGCAATTTTAGTGGACCCGTTCAAATTTTGTAGTCTTCCACGAGATAACAAAGAGACACTGTGACACGTGACGAGATGTAGCGAAACGCATGCCGACTTCAACAAGAACCGCTTGTCGTGTCATGTCATTGTTCAAATCGGGAATGTGTGACGGGGGCATAACCGCCAGATATTTTCGTCTGTGCCTTCCCCAGTAAAACCTCTTAACAGTCTCGGTGCCTTTCCCGGGTTAAGGAGGCCATTCTTCATGAGATATTGTGCCTTCTATAATTATACGGTAGCCACTTTTGAGGACTACTATAGGGGCATTTTCTTGTATTGATTTGGCTTCACCCTCCCTATAGAACAGAAGTGTGTATTTGCTTCCTGACCCCTGATATTTACACTTTCTTTTATTGTATTTTTTGTTTTTCTTTCCTACTGGTCATTAGTCGCTTGTGACCTACTGCGTATTATTTTTGTTTATATATTATGCTGGGTACCGGGGTCGCTCAGTATAGTTACCTGGCTAGGGTTAACCCTTTCTAGCAGGTAACGCCAAGTTTTGTTGCAGTTTTGCTAACTCGAGACGATTTTATTCAATTTGGAGCTTGATGAAGGTCTAGGGAGGAAAACAAAAAGTTACAAGCAACAGAATCTACCCTTAAATATCAACACTTAGTTGTACAAGGAGGACTCATCTTGGCCTCCTTATTATGAACCAAGTATAGTATCCCAGAACCAATGGAGGCCAACAACCCTCTGATTTATATCCCCTCCCCCTCCCCCCCCCCTCTCTCTCTCTCTCTCTCTCTCTCTCTCTCCCTGAAGTTCAACCAGTAACCTTCTTCCAGTAAACCGGTTAGCCCAGTTACCGCGAGTGTGATGACAACCGGTTGGCGATAATGAGAAGCTCCATTGGTAAAGAAGCTTAACATATCGACACATTGCTATTCTGTTTTCTGGCTATTATTTGACGATTTTATTCAGATTGGGAAGGGTATATGGAAGTCAGAGGGTAAATTGAGATAGTCTTTACCCTTATAGTTCCCGCAGATCCTTCCTAAGTTGTATTCAAAATCGTCTGGTGACACCCGGAATTGACGGTCAAAATGCGTCATAATCTTCTTAAAAGGGTTAAGATTGAAAGTCTATACACTCCCGAGGTTGAATACGTTAACAAAAAATATGAAACCCTAGAGTCCATGAACTAACTGGCATATACCTGGAGAGAGAGAGAGAGAGAGAGAGAGAGAGAGAGGGGGTTGCTGTGAACTTTCGGGTGTGTATATAAATAACACAGGCAACAAAAACTGGTCCTGCTGGGTACCGCAAGAAAGCAAAGGAAAGCTGTTATTATAGTCTACATGTATGGGGTGGTGGTCAACACACACACACACACACAGCCATACACGCACACAGACACACACACACACACACACACACACACAAAGTCACACACACACACGCACATTTATTATCACATTCATATTCGAAATTGGAGAGTTCTATATGAAACCATGTACAATTAATAAAATAATTACAGTATGTGTAATCTTATGATGTAATTATATACAGTATATATATATATATATATATATATATATATATATATATATATATATATATATGATTTATATACTGTATAAGTGTATATATATTACTTCAATCACATGCCTACTTTTTATTGACTTTTCCCACAATTAACCAGTTCCCACCTTTCACCAAGAGTCTAGTATGTTGCTGTTTGATTCCCTTTGTAATACAGAGATTGCAGAGAGTCGGTGAGTGGACGGGAGTTAACAATATAATAGGCTTTCCTTTGTACTTTGTCTAGAAGTGCTGTGTGAGAGGATCCTCCCCACATATGTGAACAATACTCAATACAAGGACGCACTGTGCCTCTGTACAGAGCAAGAAGCTGAGCAGGTGTAAAGAACCCCTTGAGGCGGTTGAGCACACCCAGCTTCTGGGAGGCCGCCTTAGCAAGACTGATAATATGGTCCTACTAAGAGAGAACAGAAGAAAAAGAGACACCAAGAATACTGAGAGAAGATGAAGGGTTGATTTTTGTATTGTTGAAGTATAAGGGATAGTTCTCTGGGAGTTCACGGCGGGTAGATAGATGAAGACATTGGGTTTTGGAAGCATTAAAAGTAACTTGGTGGTGAGACATCACTTATTTGGCCGACTGTACAATCCCCCAGTAGACCTCCCCCCAATACCAATCTAGTGAGTGATAATAGACCACTCCAGACCAACCAGTACAGTCGCGCTAATAAGTGATGTCTCGGCACCAAGTACATATTGATCAATAATTGGTATCAGCAATATCTAAGCTTCATTTCTTCATATTGAGTTACATATACAAACATGTTCCTACACTTACCTAGCCTATTCAACATTTGACAGACCTAAATACAGCACAGAGAAAGCCAAACGTAATGACAGCTGGGACATGACTTATTAGCGCGACTGTACAAGGGGTGGTCAGCGGGTTGGGTGAAAATTACATAATATGGGTTGTACTCTATAACCTGCTGCTATACCCTGTCCCAAATAGGTAGGTACAGTCGGCCTAATAAGTCATTGTCTCAGCACCAATTATGTTTTAATCAATAATTGATATCATCAATTATTATGTTACCTCCACCAACCGACTTTACTCCTAAACTCAATTAATGAAATCAACAAATACATATGGCAGTCCAGGGATTCGAACCTAGGATGCTCACACCGAAATTCAGTGCATTTATCCATTGCGCTACGAAGACCGTTAATAAAAATGGTGGACAAGCCTACGATTTATTATGCAGTTTCGAATCCTGCATATCAATTTAATCATGTACACACTTTCCAACTGCGCTATCATAGGCTATGGGCTATGATTTTTTTCTTTTTGAGTGAGATATACAACCATGTTCCTACACTTACCCACCCCATTCAACATATGACAGACATTAATACAGCACAGAGCAAGCCAAACGTAATGACAGCTGGGTCATGACTTATTAGCGCCACTGTTCATATACCGTCAACCCAATTTTGTTTAACTCAAAAATGGCTAGAGCAAATGGGCTGTAAATGTCCACACCTATTCCCTGTCTGACCCTTCCCATGTGATAGACATTTTAGCGCGATTACTCTAGTCGTTTGTGAGTTATAGAAGGGGAGGTCTCCACTTGAGGGAATTTTTTCTTGACCCCTTTCTCCCTCATGGTTAGCCCCATTGGTTTTAATATTTTAAGACGTTCGCCCCATTAGTTTGGTGATTTTAAGAACTTTCGCCCCATTTCTGTCAATTTTAAGACTTTTCGTGCCTTTTAGATGTCGATTTTTTCCTGGCGAGCGATAGCGAGCCTGTAATTTAAGAGGAAGCGGCCTTCGGCCGGGACATTTTTCTACCGAAAAATGTACAAATTTATCTTGAAAGGGGGTCTAGGGGCTGTAATGTTAAGCTTGATGGAAGTCTAGCGAACTAACTAAAAACCTCCCCTTAATGTTCAGGAGTTTTGGCCTACTTATTTGGGACAGGGTATAGGATTATCACGGTCGGTGGTTGTAATAGGTGGTGTATATACTGTAGATGGTGTATATAGGTGGTGTATATAGGTGGTATATATAGGTGGTGTATATAGGTGGTGTATAGGTGGTGTATATAGGTGGTGTATATAGGTGGTGTATATAGGTGGTGTGTAGTTGGTGTATATACTGTAGGTGGTGTATATAGGTGGTGTATATAGGTGGTGTATAGTTGGTGTATATACTGTAGGTGGTGTATATAGGTGGTGTATAGGTGGTATATATAGGTGGTGTATATAGGTGGTGTATATAGGTGGTGTATATAGGTGGTGTATATAGGTGGTATATAGGTGGTGTATAGGTGGTATATATAGGTGGTGTATATAGGTGGTGTATATAGGTGGTGTATATGTGGTATATAGGTGGTGTATAGTTGGTGTATATACTGTAGGTGGTGTATATAGGTGGTGTATAGGTGGTGTATATAGGTGGTGTATATAGGTGGTGTATATACTGTAGGTGGTGTATATAGGTGGTGTATATAGGTGGTGTATAGGTGGTGTATATAGGTGGTGTATATAGGTGGTGTATATACTGTAGGTGGTGTATATAGGTGGTGTATAGGTGGTGTATATAGGTGGTGTATATACTGTAGGTGGTGTATATAGGTGGTGTATATAGGTGGTGTATATAGGTGGTGTATATACTGTAGGTGGTGTATATAGGTGGTGTATAGGTGGTGTATAGGTGGTGTATATAGGTGGTGTATATAGGTGGTGTATATAGTCTAGGTGGTGTATATAGGTGGTGTATATACTGTAGTTGGTGTATATAGGTGGTGTATAGGTGGTGTATATACTGTAGGTGGTGTATATAGGTGGTGTATATAGGTGGTGTATATAGGTGGTGTATAGGTGGTGTATATAGGTGGTGTATATAGGTGGTGTATATACTGTAGGTGGTGTATATAGGTGGTGTATAGGTGGTGTATACTGTAGGTGGTGTATACTGTAGGTGGTGTATACTGTAGGTGGTGTATACTGTAGGTGGTGTATACTGTAGGTGGTGTATACTGTAGGTGGTGTATATAGGTGGTGTATATACTGTAGTGATGGTGTATATAGGTGGTGTATATAGGTGGTGTATATAGGTGGTGTATATACTGTAGGTGGTGTATATAGGTGGTGTATATAGGTGGTGTATATAGGTGGTGTATATACTGTAGGTGGTGTATATAGGTGGTGTATATAGGTGGTGTATATAGGTGGTGTATATAGGTGGTGTATATAGGTGGTGTATATATTGTAGGTGGTGTATATAGGTGGTGTATATACTGTAGGTGGTGTATATAGGTGGTGTATATAGGTGGTGTATATACTGTAGGTGGTGTATATAGGTGGTGTATAGGTGGTGTATATAGGTGGTGTATATAGGTGGTGTATATACTGTAGGTGGTGTATATAGGTGGTGTATATAGGTGGTGTGTATACTGTAGGTGGTGTATATAGGTGGTGTATAGGTGGTGTATATAGGTGGTGTATATAGGTGGTGTATATACTGTAGGTGGTGTATATAGGTGGTGTATATAGGTGGTGTATATAGGTGGTGTATAGGTGGTGTATATAGGTGGTGTATAGGTGGTGTATATAGGTGGTGTATATAGGTGGTGTATATACTGTAGGTGGTGTATATAGGTGGTGTATAGGTGGTGTATATAGGTGGTGTATATATGTGGTGTATATAGGTGGTGTATATACTGTAGGTGGTGTATATAGGTGGTGTATAGGTGGTGTATATAGGTGGTGTATATAGGTGGTGTATAGTTGGTGTATATACTGTAGGTGGTGTATATAGGTGGTGTATATACTGTAGGTGGTGTATATAGGTGGTGTATAGGTGGTGTATATACTGTAGGTGGTGTATATAGGTGGTGTATAGGTGGTGTATATAGGTGGTGTATATACTGTAGGTGGTGTATATAGGTGGTGTATAGTTGGTGTATATACTGTAGGTGGTGTATATAGGTGGTGTATAGGTGGTGTGTATAGGTGGTGTATATAGGTGGTGTATATAGGTGGTGTATATAGGTGGTGTATATAGGTGGTGTATAGGTGGTGTATATAGGTGGTGTATATAGGTGGTGTATATAGGTGGTATATAGGTGGTGTATATAGGTGGTATATAGGTGGTTTATATAGGTGGTGTATATAGGTGGTGTATATACTGTAGGTGGTGTATAGGTGGTGTATAGGTGGTAGTATAGGTGGTGTATAGGTGGTAGTATAGGTGGTGTATAGGTGGTAGTATAGGTGGTGTATAGGTGGTGTATAGGTGGTGTATAGGTGGTAGTATAGGTGGTGTATATAGGTGGTGTATATAGGTGGTGTATATAGGTGGTGTATATAGGTGGTGTATATAGGTGGTGTATAGGTGGTGTATATAGGTGGTGTATATACTGTAGGTGGTGTATATAGGTGGTGTATATACTGTAGGTGGTGTATATAGGTGGTGTATATAGGTGGTGTATAGGTGGTGTATATAGGTGGTGTATATAGGTGGTGTATATACTGTAGGTGGTGTATATAGGTGGTGTATAATATACTAGGTAGGTGGTGGGTATATAGTGGTGGGTATATAGTGGTGGGTATATAGTGGTGGGTATATAGTGGTGGGTATATAGTGGTGGGTATATAGGTGTTGTATATGGTGTATATAGGTTGTGGTTAGGTGGTGTATATAGGTGGTGTATAGAGGTGGTGTACTGTAGGTGGTGTATAGGGTGGTGTATATAGGTGGTGTATATAGGTGGTATATAGGTGGTGTATAATACTTTTAGTAGGTGGTGTATATACTGTAGGTGGTGTATATGGGTGGTATATAGGTGGTGTATATATGGTGGTGTATAGGTGGTGTATATAGGTGTGGTGTAATATGGTGTGTATATAGGTGGTGTATATAGGTGGTGTATATAGGTGGTGTATGTGGTGTGGATATAGGTGTGTTGTATATAGGTGTTATATAGGGGTGGTGTATATAGGTGGTGTATATAGGTGGGTATGTGGTGTGTATATAGGTGGTGTTATTATAGCGGGTGTATATATAGCGGGTGTATATATAGCGGGTGTATATAGCGGGTGTATATAGCGGGTGTATATAGCGGGTGTATATATAGCGGGTGTATATAGCGGGTGTATATAGCGGGTGTATAGGTGGTGTATATAGGGTGTGTTATATAGGTGGTGTATATTAGGTGGTGTATATAGGTGGTGTATATAGGTGGTGTATATTGTGGTGTATTAGGTGGTGTATATAGTGGTGTATATAGGTGGTGTATATAGGTGGTGTTCTATATAGTGGTGTATATAGGTGGTGTATATATAGTGGTGGTGTATATATTGTATATAGGTGGTGTATAGGTGGTGTATAGGTGGTAGTATAGGTGGTAGTATAGGTGGTGTATATAGGGTGTGATATTTGTGGTATATAGGTGTGTATATAGGTGGTATATATAGGTGACGTAAATATTGTAGGTGGTGTATATAAGTGGTGTATAGGTGGTGTATATAGGTGGGGTATAGGTGGTGTAGGTGGTGTATATAGGTGGTGTATATACTGTAGGTGGTGTATATAGGTGGTGTATATAGGTGGTGTATATAGGTGGTGTATATAGGTGGTGTATATACTGTAGGTGGTGTATATAGGTGGTGTATATACTGTAGGTGGTGTATATAGGTGGTGTATATAGGTGGTGTATATAGGTGGTGTATATAGGTGGTGTATATAGGTGGTGTATATAGGTGGTGTATATAGGTGGTGTATATAGGTGGTGTATAGGTGGTGTATATAGGTGGTGTATATAGGTGGTGTATATAGGTGGTGTATATAGGTGGTGTATATAGGTGGTGTATATACTGTAGGTGGTGTATATAGGTGGTGTATATAGGTGGTGTATATAGGTGGTGTATATAGGTGGTGTATATAGGTGGTGTATATAGGTGGTGTATATACTGTAGGTGGTGTATATAGGTGGTGTATAGGTGGTGTATATAGGTGGTGTATATAGGTGGTGTATATACTGTAGGTGGTGTATATAGGTGGTGTATATAGGTGG
Organism: Paralithodes platypus; assembly: GCA_032716605.1. NCBI lineage: Eukaryota > Metazoa > Arthropoda > Malacostraca > Decapoda > Lithodidae > Paralithodes > Paralithodes platypus. Next base: position 10,738,556 of record CM064483.1, on the reverse strand, counting down.
TGTATAGGTGGTGTATATAGGTGGTGTATATAGGTGGTGTATATAGGTGGTGTATATACTGTAGGTGGTGTATATAGGTGGTGTATAGGTGGTGTATATAGGTGGTGTATATAGGTGGTGTATATAGGTGGTGTATAGGTGGTGTATATAGGTGGTATAGGTGGTGTATAGGTGGTATATAGGTGGTGTATAGGTGGTGTATATACTGTAGGTGGTGTATAGGTGGTGTATATAGGTGGTGTATATAGGTGGTGTATATAGGTGGTGTATAGGTGGTGTATATAGGTGGTGTATATAGGTGGTATATAGGTGGTATATAGGTGTGTATATAGGTGGTCTATATAGGTGGTGTATATATGTAGGTGGTGTATAGGTGGTAGTATAGGTGGTGTATAGGTGGTGTATAGGTGGTGTATAGGTGGTGTATAGGTGGTAGTATAGGTGGTAGTATAGGTGGTGTATAGGTGGTAGTATAGGTGGTGTATAGGTGGTGTATATATTAGGTGGTGTATATAGGTGGTGTATATAGGTGTTGTATAGTGGTGTATATAGGTGGTGTATATAGGTGGTGTATAGTGGTGTATTAGTGGTGTATATAGGTGGTGTATATAGTGGTTTGTATAGTTGGTGTATATAGGTGGTGTATATAGTGGTGTATAGGTGGTGTAGGTGGTGTATATAGGTGGTGTATAGTGGTGGTGTATATAGGTGGTGTATATAGGTGGTGTATATAGGTGGTGGTATATAGGTGGTGTATATAGGTGGTGTATAGGTGGTGTATATAGGTGGTGGTATATAGGTGGTGTATAGTGGTGTATATACTTGTAGGTGGTGTATATAGGTGGTGTATATGGTTGTATATAGTAGGTGGTGTATATAGGTGGTGTATATAGGTGGTGTATATAGGTGGTGTTGTATATAGGTGTGTATATAGTGGTGTATATAGGTGTGGTATATATAGGTGGTTGTATATAGGTGGTGTATATAGGTGTGTATAGGTGGTTTGTTGTATATAGGTGGTGTATATAGGTGGTGTTAGTGGTGTGTATATAGGTGGTGTATTTCGTTATAGGTGGTGTATATAGGTGGTAGTTGTGGTGTATATAGGTGGTGATATAGGTGGTGTATATAGGTGGTGTATATAGGTGGTGTGGTGTGCTATATATGGTGTATATAGTGGTGTATAGGTGGTTGTATATAGGTGGTGTATATAGGTGGTGTATATAGGTGGTGTATATACTGTAGGTGTGATTAGGTGGTGTTGGTGTATATAGGTGGTGTTCTGTATATAGGTGGTGTATAGTTGGTGTATATAGGTGGTGTATATAGGTGGTGTATATAGGTGGTGTATATACTGTAGGTGGTGTATATAGGTGGTGTATAGGTGGTGTATATAGGTGGTGTATATAGGTGGTGTATATAGGTGGTGTATATAGGTGGTGTATATAGGTGGTGTATATAGGTGGTGTATAGGTGGTGTATATAGGTGGTGTATATAGGTGGTGTGTATAGGTGGTGTATATAGGTGGTGTATATAGGTGGTGTATATTTTGGTCACGTGGGTAGGGCTTTTGTTGTTGTGGTTATTAGTGTGTGTATGCTCGTCTGCGGATGTATAGTCTATTTGAGGGTAAATAGTCACGTTTCTATCTTTGTTACTCAGCTTTAAGGTAGATTTTGTAGCAAAATATGATGTTCATTATGAAAACTTGGCATTCATACGACACACGGCCATAGTAGTTTCATATATTTCTATTAAGTATTGATAAATCAGCTACTAAGGGATTCAATTTACCATCAATTGGACAACAACGGACTATAGTATGCGTGTGTGCGTGTGTATGAGTGTACATGTGTACTATTCCTGTGTGTGTGAGTGGGGTATGTAGGTTGTGTGTCTATGGATGTATTCTATAACAGTTATCGACCGTTCTCCATATATAACATGCTTATATCTGCATAATATCGACTTCCAACAGCAGCACGCACCAGCCTTCAATGCTAACTAGTGTTTACTCTTGATCTCTTTTACCTCGCTTATTTTATCTTTCTCTCCCTCTCTCTTTGACCTGTATCCATTCGACCCCATTCAGCCTGCTGTTTTAAGACGTTTACCCCCATCCAGGTGTCAATATTTTCCTGGCGAGCGATAGCGAGCCAGGAAAATATATATATTTTTGTTTTGACAGCAAGTTAAATTTGTACATTTTTCGGTAGAAAAATGTCCCCGGCGAAGCCGCATTTCTCCATACAATGCTGGCTCGCTATCGCTCGCCAGGAAGAAATCGACACCTGGATGGGGATAAACGTCTTAAAACAGTTGGCTGAATGGGGCCGAATGGATACAAGCCAAAGAGAGAGGGAGATAAAGATAAAAACATCGAGGTGGGCTCCCTTAAACATCGAGGTGGGCTCCCTTAAACATCGAGGTGGGCTCCCTTAAACATCGAGGTGGGCTCCCTTAAATAACATCCTTATATCTCTAAATCGACATCCAACAGCACGCCCCAGCCTTCAATGCTAACTAGTATTTACTCTTGACCTCTTTTCCTTGTTTGTTTAACTTTTGCGTTTATCTTCGTTTCATCCACACGCACTTTTGTAATATTTAACGATCATTTTGTAACGTTCAGAACGGTGTCACATTTGTTTGATTATTTTTAGTAGTAGTCGTAGTTTTAGTAGTAGTAGTAGTTGTTGTAGTAGTAATAGTAATAGTCGTAGTAGTAGTAGTAGTAGTAATAGTAGTAGTAGTAGTTGTAGTAGTAATAGTAATAGTAGTTGTTGTTGTTGTTGTTGCTGTTGTTGCTGTTGTTGAGATTGGGGCCATTGTAACTTGCATTATAAGAAACATACTATCGTAGTTCTAATTGCAAATTTAATGGAGGTATATTTTGGTAATATATTTTGTTTATCGGATATTAGGCTCTTCATTACACATAACAGTGAAAGTCCTTCATGGAAGTCTCTTTCTTAAAAAAAAAAAAAAATATATATATATATATATATATATATATACCGGGTATATATATACCGGTATATATATATATATACCCGGTATATATACTGTATATATATATATTATTTTTGTATTTATGTATTTATTTATTATTATTTTATATGATGTTCGATGTATTGTTTTGGAGTTACTGAATGTGAGTACAAATATATTGTGTACAGTTTCCCCTTGAACTTCGTAATGTTATGTATGGAATTAGGAATATAGGCTACATTGTAAAGCATATATTAACATTAAAAGACTAAAATATGACTTTCGAAATCTGTGTTCAAGAGTATGGTTTTAATGATCTAAATTACGGCAATAATACAGTAGAACTAATATTACTGATGGTCAATAAGTCCATTCATTATAGGTAGGCTAGACATCATACCCACTAACTTCTATAACGTAACGTAAAAACAGCCAGAGTAATCGAGCTAATAGTTGGGAAACGTCACCCTTTCAGTACCCTCGCTTCCATTATATTATTTTCAGGCTACACAATTGGACGATTTTCTTATAGTTTTATAGTTCCTATGAATTCCTAGTATTCTGACTAACACTAGAACACTATTAAACACAGGAAAGGCATATCGTAATCAAAGGAATAAGACCTAGGGGTGACTTGAGACCGAGGGATGAGCCTAGACCGTGTTGCCGACGCCTCCCTAGATAGCATCACCTCCGTCGTCATGGCAACCCCGGCAACACACGTAAACAATAACACTGGGATCACCTGGCCACGCGCGCACAATGCCTTCCAAAAATAGAGGTGTTATTCAATTCCGAGCCTATGAATAATTTCGCTCACAAATATGGGCTCGTTATTGGTGTAGGTGACAATAACTTACGTGGGCGGCCGTTAGTCTGTCACCAAACCATTATATCAATACTCTCTCTCTCTCTCTCTCTCTCTCTCTCTCTCTCTCTCTCTCTCTCTCTCTCTCTCTCTCTCTCTCTCCTCTCTCTCTCTCTCTCTCTCTCTCTCTCTCTCTCTCTCTCTCTCTCTCTCCTGTCTCTCTCTCTCTCTCTCTCTCTCTCTCTCTCTCTCTCTCTCTCTCTCTCTCTCTCTCTCTCTCTCTCTCTCTCTCTCTCTCTCTCTCTCTCTGTATATATATATTTATATATATCAAATCAAGGCAAACATACTGACACATAATATTTAGATTTTGTGCATTTTTCCTGTCACTTGAACAAGATAATATAAAATCCTTTCATTACCAACATCACAGGAAGGATATTCAGATCCATAAATTAGTGATACTTACAAGAGCCATATAAATAATGAATACCATCAATTTAACGTTTCAGCCAATGTAAGGTTGCAATCAATAGTCATGAATCACCTCTGCAACATCGACTTTTGGTTTTAACTCAATTATTTAAACTATTTTGCTCTTTAACTCTTTTAGTATACCATGATGGTTTCTTACATTTTATTCTGGCTATTATTAGATGATTTATTTTAGTTTAGAAAGGGTCTGTATGAGGAAAACGATAAAATGGAATCAATATAAACGCTTTCATTGCTAGAAGGCGTTGCTAAGCTGAGTAAATCCGTCAAACATTAGCCGGCATAAAATGAAAAGAGGCCATTGTATTTTGAAGGGGTTAACACATCTGAACAAAGATTGATTGAATAATATAATAGCTTACTTCATTTAATATGTTGGTGAACTGTTTGTATATTATCCCTTTTAGTATGATGGTGCATTGTACATTAAAGTCTAGGTGTCGTACTGTCGTTAAACGATTGTTTTTAGTTTACAAAAGACGTTTTCTAATTAAAGGTGTTTGGATTTTAGGTATTACTATAATGTACAAGACTGATCATTTACTGGTACGTTATTTATTTGTTTATTTTATTTATTTATTTGTTTACTTTTGATTTGTTTACAATTACAGCAGACTAGGAGAGAGAGAGAGAGAGAGAGAGAGAGAGCAATCTTATATGAGGCGAAGGTAGGGGCTAGAAGAGTGAAGGACGGGGGTAAGAGAGAGGAATGGGGGGGGGGAAGGTGAGGAAGGGGGCAGGGGGAAGGGAGGGGGAGGAATTAGGGGAGTGTAAGGGGGGAAGGGAAGGTGAGGAATGAGGGGAGAGGAAGGGGGGAAGGGAAGGTGAGGAATGAGGGGAGAGGGGAGGAGGAAGGGAAAGGTAAGGAATGAGGGGAGAGGGAGGGGGAAGGTAAGGAATGAAGGGAGAGGGAGGGGGAAGGTAAGGAATGAGGGGAGAGGGAGGGGGAAGGTAAGGAATGAGGGGAGAGGGAGGGGGAAGGTAAGGAATGAGGGGAGAGGGAGGGGGAAGGTAAGGAATGAAGGGAGAGGGGAGGAGTAAGGGAAGGTGAGGGAATGAGGGGGAGGAAGGGGGGAAGGGAAGGTGAGGATATGAGGGGAGAGGAAGGGGGGAAGGGAAGGGAAGGTGTGGAATGAGGGGAGAGGGGAGGAGGAAGGGAAGGTGAGGAATGAGGGGAGAGGAAGGGGGGAAGGGAAGGTGAGGAATGAGGGGAGAGGGAAGGAGTAAGGGAAGGTGAGGAATGAGGGGAGAGGGGAGGAGTAAGGGAAGGTGAGGAATGAGGGGAGAGGGGAGGAGTAAGGGAAGGTGAGGAATGAGGGGAGAGGAAGGGGGAAGGGAAGGTGAGGAATGAGGGGAGAGGGGAGGAGGAAGGGAAGGTGAGGTATTAGGGTATAAGAGGAAGAGGGGAGATGGGGGAGGGGAAGGGAGGTAAGTGACAAAGAGGAAAAAGGGAGACGGGGGAATAGAAAACAGAGAACAGAGAGGGGAAGAGAGAAAGAGGGATGATAGCTAGTTTTAAGCGTATGTGCAATATGTATATTATAGTTTGGTAGGAGATAATAAGTGAAGCTACTTGTATTTATTGTGTGAGTTGAAAAGGGGAGATTATAAACCATAAAATTGAGAGATGCACCATGGAATTAAGCACCAGTGATAAGGTTGAGATTTGAATACCTCTGGGGAAAAAAAAAAATATATATATATACCGGTATATATAATATATACTGTATATATATATATATATATATATATATATATATATATATATATATATATATATATATATATATATATATATATATATATATATATATATATATATATAGCTGACAGGGCTAGGATACGAACCATTCAGGCAGTGTCCAACCACCTACACCATCACGAGGGTTAAAAGAAGGAATTTGATACTTCTACCAGTATTCCTTCCCAACCCGACTCTGATGGGGGGGGGGGGGGGGCCGGGGGGGCAGACAGTCCGTTATTTAATCGAAATCGTCACAGTATCCTCGCATATGGCTGGATATATATGCTGCGAGTTGAGACTTTGTAAGATTTTATTTTTTCACGACGTAGTCAGTAAAGTGTCAGCTGCTGATATTGGTTGGGAGGTCAAACCCGCTCTGTCAAAATGTTATTGGTAGATGTCAAACCCGGGCAACTTGTTCTAGCAATTCGTGACAAACGCCTAATGTTCATGGCCACCCCTTCACGGGAATTACGGCGTCTAGCAAAAAAAAAAAAAAAAATCGGTATAGCCAAGATGTTGTAGAACTGCAGGAACACTGAGATCATCTCAGAAAACCCCCGACTGTGTGACAAAGACCTGAACCCAGGAAAATGGTCTGCAGTCGGCGACGCTATCCACTCTGCTATGTCTTCCCCCTTAACTGGAATAAAACAAAATTCTTAAATAATGAAAGATATTTGTGCTAATATTATATTTTCTTGCGATAAATCCCCTGCATGCCATGTTTTGACCTCAGTTAGCTTATACAAAGACCTCTCGAAGTAATAATAATATTTATTAATAATAATAATAATAATACATGGTCTTCCATTATATGCCAATTATTCCAAAGGAATTAACTTGTGTGAAACAGAGAGACAGAGAGAAGTGTGTGATATAATACTTAAATAGAATCATAGATACACTGACACTACAAATCTTCCGATCCAAGCTTAGTTGTCAGGATTCAATTCTAATAAGATAGCAGATCCCTTTACTCCTGTTTATTATCTCAATGAGTCGTAACAAATGTCCGATAACTCCAGATGCATCCGGTATTAGGAGACCTGCCCATCTATCTCCTCCTGTTTGGGAATCGAACCAGGATCCTCTCAGTTTTGAGCCAACCGTGTTATTTATACGCCACTGGGAACCCATGACCCCATTCATATCCCCATCATTTATCATTCCGTGAAATAAAGGTGTCGTGAGATTAAAAAAAAAAAAAAGAGAGAGAGAGAGAGAATTCGTAAATATAATTGCCTGTTGCTGTACGGATAAATTGAAGGTGCCTAAAAGAAAGAGGCCATGGTAAAAAAAAGTGCTTGTAGATGTACCGATATCTTGGAAGTAACACGAAGAACTGCTGGGTGATATACTGTACTGATAACCTGTAGGTGCTTTGTCAGTGTGTGCTGGGACGGGCTACGGGGTGGATGGGTGGGAGGTGTGAGTGTGTGGGTGTTATGTAGTTATGTGTGTGTGTGTGTGTTTTAGTTTATGTAGCTGTGTGTGTGTGTGTGTTTTATTTTTGTATGTATGTAGGCGACTGGTACTTATTTATTTTAGTATTATTATTTTGTTGAGAGAGATTTACATAGATTGGGGAGAGGGGGGTATTTGCCAGGACCCTTGATATCAAAGAAATAAAAGTGTGGTTGCACCTCCAAGCGAACTAGTTGAGTACCTGTGGACACATAGACCTTGCTATCCAAGCTAGGTGGTTGGGACTTACAGTCATATTCTTAGACGTGTGGGGTGAGTGTCATCCAGCCCATAATGAACGAAGATATTGACACTGAGTGATAATTAATTAAATCGAACTTGACATTTCAGTCATTTTAAAAGCTAACAATTTATCTCGCCTTATTTAGTGTATTAAGGGAGCCCACCTCGCTTGTTTTCTCTTTCTCTTCCTCTCTCTTTGGCTTGTATCCATTCGGCCCCATTCAGCCTGCTGTTTTAAGACGTTTACCCCCACAGGTGTCAATATTTTCCTGGCGAGCGGTAGCGAGCCAATATTTATATATTATTGATTTGACAGCAAGCTAAATTTGTCCATTTTTCGATAGAAAAATTTCTCCGGCGAAGCCGTATTTCTCCATACAATGCTGGCTCGCTATCGCTCGCTAGGAGGATATCGACCCCTGGATAGGGATAAACGTCTTAAAACAGTTGGCTCAATGGGGCCGAATGGATACAAGCCAGGGAAAGAGAGAAAAGGAGGGAAAGATAAAAAAAAAAAAAACGGTGACCCCCCCCCCCCATAAGGAGTAGGGTTCACAGTAGGAAGCCCTTCTGTGCCGAAGATGTCTTATTAAAATATATTCTAGATATATTTAGAGGATTTTGTTAAGATTAAGAAGGATCTGTGGTAGTAAAAAGGGACATAGTTCGAAGCCTGTTGATTGCTAGAGGCCCTTTTGAAACTGAATAAAATCAGTTCGAAGCCTGTTGATTGCTAGAGGCCCTTTTGAAACTTAATAAAATCAGTTCGAAGCCTGTTGATTGCTAGAGGCCCTTTTGAAACTAAATAAAATCAGTTCGAAGCCTGTTGATTGCTAGAGGCCCTTTTGAAACTTAATAAAATCAGTTCGAAGCCTGTTGATTGCTAGAGGCCCTTTTGAAACTTAATAAAATCAGTTCGAAGCCTGTTGATTGCTAGAGGCCCTTTTGAAACTTAATAAAATGGTCTAATAGTAGCCAGAATAAAGCTAAAAGACGTCGTCGGTACAGAAGGGGTTAAGAATACGGCTGTTAATCTTGGTAGAGATAGTAAAACCTAAATTGGAAGAAAAGGATAACATAGCAGAAGGTTATGAGAGAGAGAGAGAGAGAGAGTACAAAGGAGTACAAAGGAAATCAAGCAACAACAGATCTAGTGACCCTTCTAGGCTGCTTGTCCTCCAAAACACTGAGGATCAAGTGTCCAAACAGTGGTTTAGAGTGGGTAAGGGAACATTGGAAAGGGAACTACTGCCCTGCCACTAACGTGGCAGGACTAGGAAGTTAGTAGGGGACATATGGGTTAGTAACTGAGGGGAGGATAAAGTTATTCATTTACAAACGCAGTCAGTCGCGGGTTTGATGCGAGATATTTGTCTAGGCGGAATTTAAATGAATCAACGGTGCTGCAGTCTATAACGTCTCGGGGAAGCCCATTCCACAAGTTGACAACTCGATTGAAGAAGAAATTCTTAGATTCGTGCGAGTTAAAAGATTTACCAATAATTTTGCAACCGTTTCCCCGCGTGTAATTAGATTGGTCGATAGTGAAGTACTTACTACAGTTCATATTGTCGATGCCTTTGATGATTTTGAACACTTGAATTAAGTCGCCTCTTAATCTGCGCTGGGTTAAAGGAAATAGATTTAATTCTCTAAGACGCTCTTCGTATGGTTTGTTCTTTAGGCTAGGTATCATTTTGGTAACTCTACGTTGAACTCGTTCTAGCTTGTTTATATCTTTTTGGTAATAAGGGCACCAGGATTGAACGCAGTATTCCAGAAGAGGGCGGACTAAGGAATTGTAAAGGGTTAGGATAACTTCTTTGGATTTATGCTCAAATGACCTGCCTATAAAGCCAATTATTTTGTTTGCCTTCTTAACAACTTCTGAACATTGTTGACTCGGTTTTAGGTTACTCGATATTGTTACTCCCAGATCAGTTTCTCTGTTTACATTCTTAAGCTGAGTGCCATTCATCGAATAGTTTGCTTTCTCATTTAGGTATCCGACATGTAGTACTTTACATTTATCCGCATTGAAACTCATTTGCCAAATTTGGGCCCAACATGACAATTTATCTAGATTGTGTTGCATATCGTCAACTTGTTCTTTTGAGAGTACGCTATTTGCAATTTTTGTATCGTCAGCAAATTTTGAGATTGTGCAGGTGAGACCCTCATCTATGTCGTTGATGTAAATTAGAAAGAGAATTGGTCCTAGTACCGATCCCTGGGGTACCCCGCTACTTACATTGGTCCATTTAGATGCCTTACCGTTTATGACTACCCTTTGCTTTCTGTTGCTGAGCCAATTTTCTATCCATTTCAACACACCGTCTTGTATTCCATGCGCTTTTAGTTTTAGCAGTAAACGTTTGTGGGGAACTTTGTCAAAGGCCTTTTGAAAATCAAGGTATATAATATCTACAGCTTTACTCTCATCGTAGAGGTTGAGGATATCGTGGAAGAAGTCTAAGAGGTTTGTTAAACAGGAACGTTTTTTACGAAAGCCGTGTTGAGTATCTTTAAGTATGTTATTTTCCTCTAAGTGATTTACGAGTCTGTCTCGTATGACCGTTTCTAGCATTTTACATACAACTGAGGTTAAGCTAATTGGACGATAGTTACTGGGTAGGGATTTGCTGCCTTTTTTGAATATCGGTGTTACGTTGGCTAGCTTCCACTGATCAGGCATAGTTCCAGACTGCAAGGATTTATTGAATAGTAATGTCAGTGGTTTGGAGAGCTCATTCTTAGCTTCCTTTAGAACTCTAGGCGAGATTGTATCAGGTCCAGGCGTTTTTATTTACCTTGAGTTTATCTAAACAATTCAATACTTCTCTCTCTGTAACGGTGATATTGCTTAGAACATCTGAATTATCAATCTGAATTGGCGATGGTGTAGGGATATCACTGAGGTCTTCTGTTGTAAAAACTGATGCAAAGAAGGTATTGAGGGCATTACTCATTTGTACTTCGTCTTTGGTGTATTCTCCTTTTTCATCGACTAACGGTCCAACAGTTGAAGTAACTACTTTTTTCTTTCTGATATAACTATAGAATTCTTTCGGGTTTGTTTTACTTTGATTCGCAATATGTAACTCTAAGGTCTTTTTACTTTGCTTAATTAACTTTTTGGCTTTGCGTCGTAGCTCTACAAATTTCACCCGTTCTTCGTCATTTTGTGAGGATTTTAATCTATCATTAGCAAATTTTTTAGCAAGCAGGCAGTTTGAAATATCTTTATTCCACCATTTGGGCTTATTATTATGGCCTGGACGCCGTATTTTCGATGGTATGCAGTCTTGCACTGCTTTTAGGTAAGTGGTTTCGAATAACTTCCAAGATGTATTTATGTCGTTATTGTTAATTAAAAAGCTCCAATCAGTTTCTTTAAACATAGCTCTAAGTTTATGAAAGTTTGCTTTCTTGAAATTAGGGACTTTTTCGATGCTACTATTTGGTTCGTTACTAGTAAACTTTAAAGTGAAAATTATCGTACGATGGTCGCTGTTACTGAATTCATCACCAACATTCAAATTCTCTATCAATTCTTCTTTTGTTGCAAGTACAATGTCAAGAACGTTGTTACCACGGGTCGGCGTTCGAACAAATTGATAAAGCGAACTCTCTTGCAAGTTCGTATACAAGTCATGTCCGGAGTGTGAAGTAAGAGTATCGCCCCACTTGGTCACAGGTAAATTAAAGTCGCCAAAAATTACGGTATCTTGTGAGTTACTTACATCTGCAATTTGTTCGTAAATTTCTCGGTCAGTTTGCACTGATTGAGCTGGAGGTCTGTATATTAATGCAAGTATTATTTTTGTACCTTTATTATTCTTTATTAGCACAAAAGATGTGTGAGAGAGAGAGAGAGAGAGAGAGAGAGAGAGAGAGAGAGAGAGAGAGAGAGAGAGAGAGAGAGAGAGAGAGAGATACGTAGATAGGTAGGTAGGTACAGATACAGATACTCAGGCCATGCAGACTTTGTGGTCCCTAATAGGTGGTCCGGCCATAATACTACTAGAGACAGGGACAGTTTATAGTAGAAAAATAGGACAGCAAGGTAGAAGGCTCTCTCCCAACCCTCCGCTTCTTCCGGCTAAAATGCGGTACCGGAAAATAGGATGAAGTGTAACCTTATTGATCAGGATATGGATCAGAGAGAGAGAGGGGGAGATAGTGAATGAACGTTGAACATTGGAAAATTGTACGAGAAAATCGATAATTTACACAGATGCATACTGTATAGTAGAGTTCTTTCAAGATCAGTTTGATATTAGGGTCTGGAAAAGAGTTGCACAGCCAAGATAATTTGTAAAGGCAGGCAATGGTATATGAAAACTAGAATGATTGTCGAGCATATTTAACGAAAACCGGTTTCTGTGAATAAAACGGACAGCAACGAGAAAATATGAAAATCGAGACCATATTGGATTGTGAGCATTACAAAGAATAACAATAACATTATGTAATTGAGCGATTTCAAACAAGTGTTAAGCTATGAGTTTACAAATACAAGTTTAATATACTGTGCAAAAATGAAGAACTAAGCAAAACAAAACATAAGTTAATATATAAATGGATAAAACAATCCTAAGTAAATAAATCCGTCATACAATGGCTACTAAATATATGATAAATTCAATTAGATTCTCATACATAAATATTTTTTAACATTGCATGTTTATATGCAGGTTAGAGTAAATATTACTCTGTTAATATTACATGTCCATTTTTGGCAGATCATGCATATAACAAGGGATGAATTGTATATCAATTTCTAGTTTGAACATATCAAACAAATATTGCTCAATAATGTGTACTATTTTCGTTACAGTTAAACAGACAATTTCTACAGAGTATGTATACAATTAAAAAAACAGGAAGTAGTACCCACAGATCAACAGTACCGTAGAATATAAACAGTACCTTTAATTTATCCATACGAACCGAACAAATAGAACAACAGTATATCACCGAGTAACAGCAACAGTACCCTCAAATCAGCAGTACCATCTGAAGAATACCAACATCACCCTTAAATCAACGGTACTAATAGAGCAACAGTACCGTGATGGGGGTCCTAAACAGGGGACAACTAGGGACCCCTCGCCGCAGGACTCCTCCCTCTTTCCGTATCCTCCTACTCATGCTCCTTCTGCTGGTGTTGGCCGGAGATATAGGTGGACCTGGAGGGAGCCTCTTTACCGGGGTGTGGGTGGCGGCACAGATCTCAACAACAACAATCACATTAACAGCTGATCAAACAACTGAACCAACAACAGATCCAATGACAACAGCTGACCCAATGTCAACAGCAACAGCTGTCCCAATGTCAACAACAACAACTGTCCTAATGTCTACAACAACAACAACAGCTGACCCAATGTCATCAACAACAGCTATCCCAATGTCAACAACAACAGCTGACCCAATGTCAACAACAACAGCTGTCCCTACAACAGCTGACCCAATGTCAACAACAACAGCTGTCCGAATGTCAACAACAACAACAGCTGACCCAATGTCGACAACAACAGCTGTCCCAATGTCAACAACAACAGCTGACCAAATGTCAACAACAACAGCTGCTCCAATGTCAACAACAACAGCTGTCCCTACAACAACAGCTGCCCTAGTGTCAACAACAGTATCTGTCCCAATGTCAACAACAGTAGTTGTCCCAATGTCAACAACAACAACAACTGTCCCTACAACAACAGCTGCCCCAATGTCAACAACAACAGCTGACCCAATGTCGACAACAACAGCTGTCCCAATGTCAACAACAACAGCTGACCCAATGTCAACAACAACAGCTGCCCCAATGTCAACAACAACAGCTGTCTCAATGTCAACAACAACTGCCCCAATGTCAACAACAACAGCTGACCCAATGTCAACAATAACAGCTGCCCCAATGTCAACAACAACAGCTGTCCCTCCTACAACAACAGCTGACCCAATGTCATCAACAACAGCTATCCCAATGTCAACAACAACAGCTGACCCAATGTCAACAACAACAGCTGTCCCTACAACAGCTGACCCAATGTCAACAACAACAGCTGTCCGAATGTCAACAACAACAACAACAGCTGACCCAATGTCGACAACAACAGCTGTCCCAATGTCAACAACAACAGCTGACCAAATGTCAACAACAACAGCTGCTCCAATGTCAACAACAACAGCTGTCCCTACAACAACAGCTGCCCTAGTGTCAACAACAGTAGCTGTCCCAATGTCAACAACAGTAGTTGTCCCAATGTCAACAACAACAACTGTCCCTACAACAACAGCTGCCCCAATGTCAACAACAACAGCTGACCCAATGTCGACAACAACAGCTGTCCCAATGTCAACAACAACAGCTGACCCAATGTCAACAACAACAGCTGCCCCAATGTCAACAACAACAGCATGTCAAACAACAGCTGACCCAATGTCAACAACAACAGCTGCCCCAATGTCAACAACAACAGCTGCCCCAATGTCAACAACAACAACAACAATAGTATCACTGTCAACAACAACAACAGCTGCCCCAATGTCAACAACAACAACAGCTGTCCCAATGTCAACAACAACAGCTGACCCAATGTCAACAACAGCAGCTGCCCCAATGTCAACAACAACAACAGCTGCCCCAATGTCAACAACAACAACAACAGCTGCCCCAATGTCAACAACAAAACACTGTCCCTAAAAACAACAGCTGCCCCAATGTCAACAACAACAACAGCTGTCCCAATGTCAACAACAACAGCTGCCCCAATGTCAACAACAGCTGACCCAATGTCAACAACAGCAGCTGCCCCAATGTCAACAACAACAACAACAGCTGCCCCAATGTCAACAACAACTGCTTTCCCAATGTCAACAACAACAGCTGTCCCTACAACAACAGCTGTCCCAATGTCAACAACAACAACAGCTGACCCAATGTCAACAACAACAACAACAACAGACCCAATTTCAACAACAACAGCTGACCCAATGTCAACAACAACAGCTGACCCAATGTCAACAGCAACAGCTGACCCAATGTCAACAACAACAGCTGACCCAATGCCAACAACAGCAGCTGACCCAATGTCAACAACAACAGCTGCCCCAATGTCAACAACAACAACTGTCCCAATGTCAACAACAACAGCTGTCCCAATGTCAACAACAACAACAGCTGACCCAATGTCAACAACAACAACAGCTGTCCCAGTGTCAACAACAACAGCTGCCCCAATGTCAACAACAACAGCTGTCCCAATGTCAACAACAATAACAGCTGACCCAATGTCAACAACAACAACAGCTGACCCAATGTCAACAACAACAACAACTGTCCCAATGTCAACAACAACAGCTGTCCCAATGTCAACAACAACAGCTGCCCCAATGTCAACAACAACAGCTGTCCCAATGTCAACAACAATAACAGCTGACCCAATGTCAACAACAACAACAGCTGACCCAATGTCAACAACAACAGCTGCCTCAATGTCAACAACAACAACTGTCCCAATGTCAACAACAACAACAGCGGTCCCAATGTCAACAACAACAGCTGCCCCAATGTCAACAACAACAACAGCTGACCCAATGTCAACAACAACAACTGACCCAATGTTAACAACAACAGATGACCCAATGTCAACAACAACAACAGATCAGCCAATGTCAACAATGTCAACAACAACAGATGACCCAATGTCAACAACAAGATTTGACCCAATGCCAACAATAACAACAGGTCAGCCAATGTCAACAATGTCAACAACAACAGATGACCCAATGTCAACAACAAGATTTGACCCAATGTCAATAATAACAACAGATCAGCCAATGTCAACAACAACAACAACAGATGAACCAATGTCAACAACAACAGCTGCCTGGACCCCTCAATGTCAGTTATAGCACTTACTGTTTTATATACTGCATGTTGATTTTGGATGGCCTTGTTAAGTGAATGTAAGATTTTTGAATGAGCTCTTCTAACAACTGTGCTTCATTTCCAGCCATTTATCACATGAATCATAAAGTCTTATTGGGTTTTTTCCACCAACCAACTTCACCTCTAAACTCAATTAATTAAATGAACAAATACATGTGGCACTCCAAGGACTCGAACCTAGGATACTCACATCGAAATTCCGCGCACTTATGCATTACACTATCAAGACAGTTAATGTGAACGCGCCTTTTACTAAAACGCTAATATGTATGAATCCCCACGTGTAAAGGAAGAGGAGCAGTTTGTTAGCATTATCTGACCCAACCTTTTGGGGGTTATTATCATATTTTGTTGAATTATGTAGTATTTTTATTGCTTTTGCCATTTTAGAGCAATTTAATTTAGTGTTTAGGCTAACAAATGCGCTTTCCCAGACTGCCTTCAAAATAAAAAAATATTCATTCAGACCCCTTTCAAGCTAAATTTGTACATTTTTCGATGGAAAAATGTCCCGGCCAAAGGCCGATTTCTTTTAAGATACAGGCTCGGTATCGCTCGCCAGAGAAAATCGACACCTTAATGGGGTGAAACGTCTTATTATCGCCAAAATATTGGGGTAAAACATCTTTAAGGGAGAGTGGCTGTTTTTCTTGTCATTCATGTATGTTTTAGTTTCCTCGTTAGACCCCCATCAAGCTTAGAAAATCGCGAGAAAGAGGTCCAGAAAAACGCCTTAAAATCTCCAAACTAATGGAGCACAACAGGGGTGATCCATAAAATAAAATCCTCGGGCCAAATAGGGTTAACTCCTTCAGTATTCCATGACGTATTCTTTCATATAATTCTGGCCATCAAGAGACGCTAATAAGCAGTTTTGGAAGGAATTTTAGGACATGGAAATGTTAATTGAAGAAGACTATATATACCTCTCTGATTGCTGGGGGGCTTAGCGTAAGGGACAATATAATATACATTGCTCGAAAATGGCAATAGCAAGCAAAATTCTCTATAACAAATCAACCAATGACACCAATACAGCAAAACTGAGAAGTGTTGCCAGGTTATAGTTGTATATCGAAAATGTCATATAGTTGCAGATCGAATATGTTGCCAGAATAGAGTTGCAGATCGAAAATGTTGCCAGAATATAGTTGTATGTCGACAATGTTGCCAGAATATAGTTGCAGATCGAAAATGATGCCACGAAAATAGTTGCAGATTGAAAATATTGCCCCAGAATTTAGTTGCAGATCGAAAATATTGCCCCAGAATTTAGTTGCAGATTACGGTGCGTGTTGTAGATTCGGGTCCATATCCTATCTCTTCTGGTATCTTGTCTTCACTATAGTCTCATATTAGGGTGCCTTATCAAAATTCTCTCTCTCTCTCTCTCTCTCTCTCTCTCTCTCTCTCTCTCTCTCTCTCTCTCTCTCTCCTCCTCGTCTCTCTCTTCTCTCTCTCTCTCTCTCTCTCTCTCTCTCTCTCTCTCTCTCTCTCTCTCTCTCTCTCTCTCTCTCTCTCTCTCTCTCTCTCTCAAAACTATTAAACTAGCAAACTATTCGATGAATGGCACTCAGCTTAAGAATGTAAACAGAGAAACTGATCTGGGAGTAACAATATCGAGTAACCTAAAACCGAGTCAACAATGTTCAGAAGTTGTTAAGAAGGCAAACAAAATAATTGGCTTTATAGGCAGGTCATTTGAGCATAAATCCAAAGAAGTTATCCTAACCCTTTACAATTCCTTAGTCCGCCCTCTTCTGGAATACTGCGTTCAATCCTGGTGCCCTTATTACCAAAAAGATATAAACAAGCTAGAACGAGTTCAACGTAGAGTTACCAAAATGATACCTAGCCTAAAGAACAAACCATACGAAGAGCGTCTTAGAGAATTAAATCTATTTCCTTTAACCCAGCGCAGATTAAGAGGCGACTTAATTCAAGTGTTCAAAATCATCAAAGGCATCGACAATATGAAAAACTGTAGTAAGTACTTCACTATCGACCAATCTAATTACACGCGGGGAAACGGTTGCAAAATTATTGGTAAATCTTTTAACTCGCACGAATCTAAGAATTTCTTCTTCAATCGAGTTGTCAACTTGTGGAATGGGCTTCCCCGAGACGTTATAGACTGCAGCACCGTTGATTCATTTAAATTCCGCCTAGACAAATATCTCGCATCAAACCCGCGACTGACTGCGTTTGTAAATGAATAACTTTATCCTCCCCTCAGTTACTAACCCATATGTCCCCTACTAACTTCCTAGTCCTGCCACGTTAGTGGCAGGGCAGTAGTTCCCTTTCCAATGTTCCCTTACCCACTCTAAACCACTGTTTGGACACTTGATCCTCAGTGTTTTGGAGGACAAGCAACCTAGAAGGGTCACTAGATCTGTTGTTGCTTGATTTCCTTTGTACTCCTTTGTACTCTCTCTCTCTCTCTCTCTCTGTATATAGGCCCATATATATATATATATATATATATATATGGAGGTAAAATCACAAATACGTGTGATCCCCCTATTTTCTTGTATTACCCTTAAGATGTCTTGAGAGAATAGACGAAAGCTTGGTGTTCCATTGTTTCAATTTTCCTAGCGAGTTTTTCTATATATATATATATATATATATATATATATATATATATATATATATATATATATATATATATATATATATATATATATATTATATACCCGGTATATATATATGGTATATATATATATATATATTTTTTTTTTTCCCGTACACGCTCACGTATACAGTATATAGCTTTTAATGTCCCTTTTTTGGTTTGTGATTGGTGAGATGGCAACTGAGAGGGGCAACTTAAAAGGAGGTGAAAAGTGTAAAGTGAAAAATATGAATAACAAATAGAGAAAGAAAGGTTTAGGGGCTGACTACCTTATTCTTGTTCATGGGTGGTGGGTGATAACGACCGAGTTTGATAGAAGAGCAATAATGGTTTGGTGGTTGTCACAGGTACGTCACGGTAGCCTTGTCCGTTTCCTAGTCATTCAGGTGTGACTTTAACCTCATGACACAAGGCCAAGTGGCTTAATTCTTCACCTTTGGTAATGCACTATATTGACGAAAATTAGGGGACTGTGTGAAACAAGTTCTGGCAAAATATCATACTGATCCAACTGTTTGTTAATACGGTATTCCCGAAAAACAATGCAACACGGCCTCTGAAACCCATAGTAGGTGAACAGAGACATGACTTGTGCGGAGACCGCCCATCCGTCTCATTATACCCTGGAATCAAACACAGGTCCACTTGGTTGTGAGCCGAACGCCAATGAAACACTAGTCTGTCTTTGTTTTCAGCTGATGGTAAATTGAACCCCTTAGCATATGATTTATCAATGCTTAATGGATAAATATGATACTGCTATGTCTCTGTGTCGTATTATTGCCAATTTTTCATAATTAGCAACATATTTCGCTACAAAATTTTGGTAATGGCGGAGTGATCAGGATGGCGAGATGGCAATTTACCATCAGCTGGAAAAAAAATAGACTATAGCCCAGTTTATCCCCCCCCCCCCCCCCCCCCAAGGAAAAGTGGGGATTGGGCCTGAGTAAATAGATAGATAGACAGACAGTTTATCCTATGTGTTACAGATGCGGTGGTGGTGAGCTTCAACACCCCCCTGGACCGAACCAACCCGGAGTACCTGGATCAGCCCCTGGAGTCTGGTGATGATGATGGGGCCTCCTACCCCATCACCTCCCCCGGGGTGTGTCTCAACTACCGGGTGGCAGACGTGGACCAAAGCCAGATGGTACCGCTACTCTCATACTCTCACTCCAACTGCTACAAGGAACTCTTCATCGGTCAGTTGGATTACCATGGAGAGCCTTAGTAATGTGTATGTGTAGAGAAATAGAGATAGATAGATAGATAGAGAGAGAGAGAGGTGTTTACATATATTCACATACAGTAGATATGCTGACTGCAAAAAAAAAAAAAATAAAAAAAAAAAAAAAAAAATATATATATATATATATATATATATATATATATATATATATATATATATATATATATATATATATATATACCTTTCCTATGACTTTTCTCCCACCAGGACTTGTTTGGAACACGTCGGAGTTGGTGATCGAGTGTTGTGACTTCCGAGTGTCCGAGCGGGTGGCTGTGACTCCTCCTCCCCCCCTGCTGACCTGGGCCTCCATGTGTCTCACCCTTGACCTCCCCGCCCGCACCTTCACCCTCACCCACCACCACCCACTCGGAAGCGGTATGCATAACCAGGGGGTCAAACGAAAGCCGAATCCAATATTTTTAGTCTTAAGGGAGGATGGGCGTATTTATTTGATCATTGATGTATCTTTTTATCATTTGTTTTAGTTTCCTCCCTAGACTTCCATCAAACTTAAAAGAACACCTCCCAAGACCCTCCTTCAAGATATGTAATAGTACTATCTAAAAATGTCCTCTGCAGA
Organism: Paralithodes platypus; assembly: GCA_032716605.1. Lineage (NCBI taxonomy): Eukaryota > Metazoa > Arthropoda > Malacostraca > Decapoda > Lithodidae > Paralithodes > Paralithodes platypus. The sequence goes on along the minus strand of CM064483.1, from coordinate 10,718,374 downwards.
CTGGAACCTCACTCAATGCTTATATTATCTGTTCTCTCCTTCAGGGGCACAGGAGGAGGGGCCGAAGATCACAGGTTAGTAAATACCTCTCCTTGTTAACCCTTTCTAGATTGGGACGCAGTTTATACACTTTATCTTTATTTATATATTCATTTATTTCTTTATGTATTCATTATTTATTCATGTATTTTATTATTTATTTATTTATTTTTGTATTCATGTATTTTATTATTTATTTATTTATTTATTTATTCATGTATTCATGTATTGTATTATTTATTTATTTATTTATTTATTTATTTATGTATTCATGTATTTTATTATTTATTTATTTATTTATTTATTCATGTATTCATGTATTTTATTATTTATTTATGTATTCATGTATTCATGTATTGTATTATTTATTTATGTATTTATTTATTCATGTATTCATGTATTGTATTATTTATTTATTTATTTATTTATGTATTCATGTATTTTATTATTTATTTATTTATTTATTTATTTATTTATTTATTATAATATTTAGTTTCCTCCCTAGACCTCCATCAAGCTTTAGAAAATACCCCCTTCCAGATAAATTTGTGCATTTTGTTGTAGACAAATGTCCCTACCGAAGGCTGGTTCCTCCTAAATTGCAGGTTCTCTCTCGCTCGCCATGAAAATGTCGACACCAAAATGGCACTAATGGTCTTAATTAAAATCGTCAAAGTAATGGGGCGAATATCTTAAAATCGCCTTACTAATGGGGCGAACATCTTAAAATCTCAAAGCAAATAGGGCTAAGCGTGAGGAAAGGGGGGGGGGTCCATAAAACTACCCCCTTCACTGAATATCCTAACCTATTTTTGACTACCACTTCACCGTAAAAATCTGGTTTGCAGTACAGAACCCAAAACTGACACGGCATTGGTACGCATTGTAAGCCTTTTAACCCTCTGAAGATTATGACGCATTTTGACAGTTTATTCTGGCTATCATAGACGATTATTTGCAGTTTAGGAAGGATGTCTGGGAATTGTAGGAGTAAAGACTATCTCAATTAACCCTCTGACTCAAATTTACTCTTTTTAATCTGAATAAAATCGTCTAATGATAGCCAGAAAACAGGTGGTTAACAGTAGAAACTCCTGTGGAAGGGTAGAAATTACGTCATCGTGCTGAAATGGTTAAAGTCATCCAATATCTTCCCTTCCCCTCACAAGGAAGCCTAAAGGTGAAGGGGAACGAGGCGGTTGGGGTGAGGATGGGGGGCACGGTGGTGGTTGGGGGGCAGCAGCTTCGTCACGGGGGGACGCCGACCCATCTCCTCCAGGGGGCGCTCTCACAAGTGGAGGTCTTCGAGATGACTACTACCTCATCAGTCCGCACCGGGTAAGAGGGGGAGGAAGGGGGATGCAGGATGCAGGTAGGTTTAAGGGGAGTCGCCGTTTTTGTTTCCCCTTTCTCTCCCTCTCTCTCTGGCTTGTATCCATTCGGCCCCATTCAGCCTACTGTTTTAAGACGTTTAGGCCTACCCCATCCAGGTGTCAATATTTTCCTGGCGAGCGGAAGCGAGCCAGCATATATATATATCTTTGTTTTGACAGCAAGCTAAATTTGTAAATTTTTCGATGGAAAAAATTCTCCGGCGAAGCCGGATTTCTCCATACAATGTTGGCTCGCTATCGCTCGCCAGGAAGAAATCGACACCTGGATGGGGATAATCATCTTAAAACAGTTGGCTGAATGGGGCCGAATGGATACAAGCCAGGGAAAGAGAGAAAAGGAGAAAAAGCTAAACAAAAAAAGCCGGTGACCCCCCTTAAGCTTGATCACCAGGTTGGTCAGTGAATTGTTCATTGGTGGTGGGGAACATTGAAATCGCCCAAGATGGAGATTTCAATGAAGGGAGAGATGGATAGAATGTGTTCCACTGTACAGGTAAGCTTAGCGAAGAATTTTGGATAGTCAGTAGAATTAGGAAAGAGATAAACAGCACAGATATATTTGGTTTGAGAGTGGCAATGTAGGATTAAGTTTTCACACCATGCCCGAAAGGGAGGGTTCTGGAGCTCGGATCTTACTTGCAACCATCTTGATAATTTTACCAACACACCTAATTTGATGCGAAAATAGCCTCCCGAAAATATACCCAGGGCGGGAATCGAACCCGGGACCCTTGGGCAAAGTTTATATACATAATATATACTTTTCCCTTGGATACGAGGCAGACACCTTACCAGTTAGACCAATAGAGATATCTCACAGTAATCTCACTTGGCCTGGTCGGCTCAAGTATATTTCCGCATCTTGTTCAGTTTAGGCTAACCTAGTTTTACTGACTTTACAGCAAGATATTTTCAGCCAGATATTTGAGAATTCATTAGAGTCAAATTTGGGAACACGAGAGTAAGATTGTTGCACACATACACACAACATCCACCTTTGGCTTGAAACTGAAGATAGAGTTAGTAGGAGGATACAGAAAATGGTTTGCTGTCAGTTGCCTCAGACAACTGAATTTCGGTGAGGAAAAGAAGATCAGGTTTGGCAGAGGAGAGATGATGTTCCAAAGAGTAAAAGTTAGAGAAAGGCCACGAATATTGCAGAAGTTGATAGTGAGAGTACCAGGCAGTGGTCCTCCATGACATTTAGAGGAGTCATCACCAGTAAGGGTTAAATTGATGGGTGCATTTATGGGGACTTCCAGGCAGGTCGTAAATGAGCCTTTTTTAATACAATTTTGAAAAGATGTTGTAGCATGTAATATGTTTGTGGTATAGCATAATAACTGGTAGAGAAGTTGTTTTGGGAGGGCAAACTGGAGTTGCTTTCTATGTTTATGAGACACGGAATAAGTCAGCAAAAGAGGCCAGGTGATGAAACAGGAATTCCAGCTATCATTATTAGCTACGTATAGCACTCCCCGGGAATACCGCCCTGTTTGGCTGGTACCAGCATCCTCCTCTTCCAGTTACATAGGTACAAATGTAGACATATGACATATTCTAGTGAATTATTGATATACCTACTTTTGCCAACATTAAATAAATGTATGAACTAATTAGCTAGTTAACATACAATACACAAATTCGTGATAGCTATTCATTCACTCTACAACAGCATATGCATCTGGTTCATATGTGTACATCTACACATACTGTAAAGTTATATAGCCAGATAGACTGCACTGTTCTTACCACACATGCTGCTAGAGAGTGATAGTGAGTTTTAGACTTGTAGGTTACAGTCTAATTGAAGTAATACAACTAAATCTCTAAGCGCCTAGTAGGCGGGGAATTAACTTAGCCTCATTCTAATTCTATACACTCGTCTTTATTGTCTCCAGCTTCATGATGGACCGCTCCTCTCATGCATCAACCCCCCGTAAACGTAAAATGCTTGCGACCATCACTTCTTCTACTGAAGACTGGGTGACTCACGGGAATGTACAAACCACCATCATGGCCAAAGACAGTATGCTCGAAGAGGATCATGAAACTGTACTCCTCCTTCCATCAAGACACACGCTGCACTCTGCCAGTGCTGCTTGTCAGAATCTAGGCGCATCTCTGGTTCGTCCGCAGACAGAAAAGGAGAATGAGAAATTGTGGGAGCATTTTGAGAGGGATCGTAACCAGTGTACTTCAGGCTACGGGTCCTGGTTGTGGCTGCAGGCCTACATGATGCTGGGTAGTGACGAATCCTGGACTATAAAAGAAGGTAGGCATTAAGCCGGATTCAGAAGTTCACCTACTTCTTTATCTTTTTTGAAGACTTGTAGTTGTTTTCCTCCACCAGTTTGCCTTCATGCACGGTGCTCAACATGTTCACAGGTCATTTGTCATGCCAATGTATTACCATCATTTTCCCAGACTGTTTCCGGAGATAGGTCCCCTACTGTTTCCAAGGAAACTTTGGCCAATGCCTCCTGTTTGGTCTAAAGGTTCCACAGGAGCCAGCTTGGTGGTCCAGCCTGCCAGTACGCATGTCATCACTGATACTCGATACCTAACCTTCTCAGCTTTTCACTAGATATCCTATCTTGCAGTTTTGCACAACACATCCATCTCACCATGCTCATCTCATTAAGTTTCATTTTGCTGATATCATCAGCTTTGACAGGCCACGTTTCTGATGCATGTGTCATTGCGCTTCTAACGCATGAAGCGTACACCTTTCCCTTCAAGGGGAGAGGGAGTCTTCTCATGGTAAGTCGTGGCAACAGTTTTCTGAACTTTCCCCAGCCGCATCTTATTCTGGCGATAGTGGTGGCCTCAGCCCCATCACCGGCAGAGATGGTGTCTCCCAAGTAGCAGAACTTGCCCACCAATTCCAGTGCCTCATTGCCAAAGTTAACACTCTCGAGCCGGTCATTGAACACAAGCTCACCTTTGCATACAAATTTCTCAACTTCGGGCTTCTTCCTCAGTAGACGTCCCTTTACTCTAGTGCAGCGCTTCTTCCTGCGGTGTACCCAGTAGCGGCAGACGCTACACTGTATTGAATTCGCGCCCACCCCTTTTCTGCATACTGCAAATGTTTTTTGTTTATGTTAACTCCTAATCCTTTACTTGCCATGCCCTCTCTCCATCTTCTGAACTTGGCCTCGGCTTCCTGCACACTATCTGCGATAAGTACTAAGTCATCTACGTATAGCAGTTCCCAGGGGAGCCTAGCTCTGAAATCACCAGATAGTGCCTCCAGAACCATAACAAAGAGGAGCTGGCTTTACACATAGCCCTGGTGGACTCTGATGCAAACTGTAAACTCCTCACTCAATACACCTTTCATCCTCACTGCCGTTCGTGAGTCCTCATACACTTTCATATTCACATACAGCAGCCACTCCTCTATGCCAAGTTTTCTTATAGCCCACTGCACAACTTCTCTTGGGCACTTGGCACCCTATCAAAGGCCGTCTCCTGGTCTACAAACACAAGATACAGATCCCTATTTTTAAGTAGATATCTTTCTTGCAGCTGCCTGACTGAAGATAGCATCGATTGTACCCTGTGCTGGCATGAAACCGAACTGCATATCATCGATAGAAATGCTTTCCCTGATCATACCTCAGGGAAAGTATTTCTAACGATGATCTGCAGTTCAGCATATACTCTCTTAACTCCTTTACCCCGGGTGACGCCATATGGCATCATTCAGGATTGTGACTGAAAAAATTCTTGACACCGTATGGCGTCACCCAGGGTCAAGGGGTTAAGAGAGTATATATAGTAATAGATTACATAACCATTTACCAAACGATAATTAATGTAAAGAGATAAAGTCAGTGTAATATTTCATACATACTGTTGTTATTGCAGAAGAATTAAGTAACACCCCATTCTTAACATTAATCATTAATTACAAACCCCAATGCACTTGAATAAACTAATGAAAGCATATGGTCCTCCTTGATACAGTACTCCTCACTTATTAATAATAATTTATGACTAGTGTTCTTTAATCGATCCACTTGCAATTTTATACATTTTATTTTATCAATTTCTTGCTTGATCAGGTATTGCTCCAGCTGGCCCTGAGGTAATGTGTCTGTCTCTTGCCACGAACACGATTCCAGTCACTGAAGAGGAGTTTAGTGTGATGGAGATACAAACACCATGCAAAGAAGAAATGTGTGCAGCCTGCCGTTCTGAATCTCCTCCTGTCCTCACACTCCGCGGCGGATGTTCACTGCCGGACCATCGCATCTTCACATTTCATTATGATTCCAATAACCGCCCGTATTTGAAGGACCGTTCGGGTTATGCTGTGGCCTGGGGTGATGATCGGTGGGTACTGCAGGGACCTGAGTGGGTTGGGGAACTGGCTGATCGAGTCACTACACCCCAACCCAATACTCTTCCACTGGGTTTATCTACATGGCACTTCTCTGATGGTTTGAACTCCAAATGTCAGGATGCAGATCAGAACCTTCTGTTGTCTGCCTGTGCCAAAGATAAATTTGCCTGTAAGGATGGCTTAACCTGCATCTCGTGGAACTCCTGTTGTAACAATACCCCAGATTGCAAGGATGAAAGTGATGAAAATTATTGTGATTCCAGTATGCCAGCGTTCCAAGGTGATATGTATGACCCTCCACCCCCTGCGTCTCCGAAAAGCAAGTCCATCGTAACCTTCCATCTTAAATCCATCTCGGTTGGTAAAGTTGACCTCAACTATAAGATTGAAGCCAAGATGACCTTCAGCTTCACTTGGATGGACAAGAGAGTGACCTTCTTTAACCTGGACCCTGGGGAGAGTGAAGTGGGTGAGGTGGAGGGGATATGGACACCTAGAGTGAGAGGGATGAATGAGAATGGGAAGCGGGAGGCAATGAAGAACCAACAGACCAAACGAAGTAAAAGGGCGAGTGAGGACGTAAGTGATGGAATGGTTGAGAGGAAGAGTTTGGTGAATATAGAAATAAGTGAGAAGATTACTAAGAAGGCCAGTGAGGAGACAGATGATAGAGTGAGTACGATGGTGAAGAGAGATGAGATGAATAAAGAAATAACTGAAAGCACAAATCAAATGGAGAATGAAATGGCACTTGATGACACGAATATGAGTGTGAATGAAAGGAGTAAGAGGGAAACGCCTGAGAGGATCAATGGGATGGCTAATTTTATGGTGATAGAGGGAAATAATAGTGACTTGGAGACTAGGGAAGCTTTCGATTGGCCCAGTATCATAATAAATGGAGATGATAGGGGGGAAACTAATGGACCAAATGACTGGATGACAGAGGAACAACCTACTGGACCCAATGCGGAAATAACTGGGCGAATAAGTGATGAATATAACTTTGTATATGATATGATGAGTGAAGGTGCACTTGAATGGCCCAGTAACATTATGACAGAAAGGCTTAGTGAAAGCCCTAGCAGACCAAGTGACGAGCTAACAAGAAGTGAACCAGAGGGGCTGGATAGTGGAATGATCGGGAAAATAAGCGAGCAGATCCATAGTGGTATTATGAAGAGAGAAGCATTTGCCTGGCCCAGTAACATTATGACTGGGCAGTTGCGTGAAGGACCTAACAGACCGAGGAATAGGAGACTTCAAGGAGCACCTGACTTGCCCGTCAACAAAATGACCAGAAGGACAAATGAGGGAGATGATGAAGATCAGAGCGACTTAATGGAGAAGGGAGCATTAGAGTGGCCCAGTAACATTATGGCTGGGCGAATGAGTGGAGGACCGAGAATACCAAGTGGTATACCAAGACTTCACGGAGCACCTGATTTGTCCGATGGTGCGATGACTGGAAGGGTTGGTGGAGAGGAGGGCGATATACAGGGTGGCTTGATACATAATGGTGCTTTAGAGTGGCCAAGTAACATCATGACAGGGAGGATGAGAGAAGGACCGAGTGACTGGAGACTTCCAGGAGCACCTGACCGGCCCATCAACAGAATGACTGGAAGGACAAGTGAGGGAGACGATGAGAATCAGAACAACTTAATGAAGAAGGGAGCATTAGAGTGGCCCAGTAACATTATGGCTGGGCGAATGAATGGAGGACCGAGAATACCAAGTGGTATACCAAGACTTCACGGAGCACCTGATTTGTCCGATGGTGCGATGACTGGAAGGGTTGGTGGGGAGGAGGGCGATATACAGGGTGGCTTGATACATAATGGTGCTTTAGAGTGGCCAAGTAACATCATGACAGGGAGGATGAGAGAAGGACCGAGTGACTGGAGACTTCAAGGAGCACCTGACCGGCCCATCAACAGAATGACTGGAAGGACAAGTGAGGGAGACGATGAGAATCAGAACAACTTGAAGAAGGGAGCATTAGAGTGGCCCAGTAACATTATGGCTGGGCGAATGAGTGGAGGACCGAGAATACCAAGTGGTATACCAAGACTTCACGGACCACCTGATTTGTCCGATGGTGCGATGACTGGAAGGGTTGGTGGGGAGGAGGGCGATATACAGGGTGGCTTGATACATAATGGTGATTTAGAGTGGCCAAGTAACATCATGACAGGGAGGATGAGAGAAGGACCGAGTGACTGGAGACTTCAAGGAGCACCTGACCGGCCCATCAACAGAATGACTGGAAGGACAAGTGAGGGAGACGATGAGAATCAGAACAACTTGATGAAGAAGGGAGCATTAGAGTGGCCCAGTAACATTATGGCTGGGCGAATGAGTGGAGGACCGAGAATACCAAGTGGTATACCAAGACTTCGCGGAGCACCAGATTTGTCCGATGGTGCGATGACTGGAAGGGTTGGTGGGGAGGAGGGCGATATACAGGGTGGCTGGATACATAATGGTGCTTTAGAGTGGCCAAGTAACATCATGACAGGGAGGATGAGAGAAGGACCGAGTGACTGGAGACTTCAAGGAGCACCTGACCGGCCCATCAACAGAATGACTGGAAGGACAAGTGAGGGAGACGATGAGAATCAGAACAACTTGATGAAGAAGGGAGCATTAGAGTGGCCCAGTAACATTATGGCTGGGCGAATGAGTGGAGGACCGAGAATACCAAGTGGTATACCAAGACTTCACGGACCACCTGATTTGTCCGATGGTGCGATGACTGGAAGGGTTGGTGGGGAGGAGGGCGATATACAGGGTGGCTGGATACATAATGGTGCTTTAGAGTGGCCAAGTAACATCATGACAGGGAGGATGAGAGAAGGACCGAGTGACTGGAGACTTCAAGGAGCACCTGACCGGCCCATCAACAGAATGACTGGAAGGACAAGTGAGGGAGACGATGAGAATCAGAACAACTTGATGAAGAAGGGAGCATTAGAGTGGCCCAGTAACATTATGGCTGGGCGAATGAGTGGAGGACCGAGAATACCAAGTGGTATACCAAGACTTCACGGAGCACCCGATTTGTCCGATGGTGCGATGACTGGAAGGGTTGGTGGGGAGGAGAGCGAAATACAGGGTGGCTTGATACATAATGGTGCTTTAGAGTGGCCCAGTAACATTATGGCTGGGCGAATGAGTGGAGGACCGAACATACCAAGTGGCTGGAGACTTCATGGACCACCTGATTTGTCCAATGGTGCGATGACTGGAAGGGTTGGTGGGGAGGAGAGCTTGATAGAGAATGCCGGTTTAAAGTGGCCAAGTAACATAATGCATGGAAGGACTTCCGAGGGAATGAACTGGGGAACGATCAGTGGGCCACTCTTAACAGCATATGAACTAGAGAATCCAGGCAGGAAGTGGCTGATTGAGGGTAATGCTGATAGGGAGAGTGAGAGTGAAGAGACAAGGAAGGGTGCAAGTGAAGAAACGAATGGCCATGAAAATAAGGGAATTAATGGGAGGATGGCTGAGGAAACGACTAAGAGCACCAGTGATCTTTCAAACGAGCTAAGCAAGAGTGGGAAGGAGATAAGAAATAAGAGAATGAATAAGAACGCAGCCATGGGAATAAGTAAAGGGCCCATTTCCACTACTCTGACTCTCCTCCACTCCTCCACCACCGTTAATAGGGCATCTGAAGCTGAGGAACTTGGGGACCTCATAACACAAGGTAATTTGAATACCATAGCCTAAATGAGAATAGATGTAAAACTGATGATAGTATTCAAGAAATTAGTTGTATGGTGAAATAGAAGATAATATAGGGAAATTGAATAGGCCTACAGTAAATTAAAAGTACACGCATACATACATACAAGTTTAAAGACCGCTTCGTCCACTTGGCAGCATTTCAGGCGGCCCTGTTCAACGATGCCTTTATCGTCAAATTATGTATATTGTTGGTTTGGACATGTGGAGAGAATGGATGATCATAACTGGGTGAAGAAATGCCGGACTGTGAACGTGGGGAGAGCTGCGCGTAGGGGTGGACCTAGAATGACGTGGGCTCGGGTACTCCGATTGGATCTAAAGAACTTGACAACAGAGGCAGCCCTTGACAGGGCTTCCTGGAAAGCCGCCATTTAGGACGTGAGACTGTAACCACATTTGCTGTGGGCAAAACGGGTTTTAAACTTGTATGTATATATATACGTAGACAATTGTAGAAAACTGATACTGGTATAGGCTGAAATAACTTTTAAAAATCTCTGACTAGCCTATTTAATGTTATCCAAGATTGATAAAATGCTAGACTAATATATTAATGTATGCGTGTTCCCGCAGCCCTACGGTACAGTGGCGAACATAACCACCTGACCACCACCTCCACTGCCGCCACCACTACCCTATGCCACTTCAACTTCAAGTACTTCCCCTTTGATGACCACGTTTGCCGCCTCCACATCCTCCTCCAGGTGATTGAAACTTGACTATTTCCAACATTTGAAACTTTTATATTGTTCTGTTTAGGTTTCCTTTGGAGATCTTGTAGTAATATAATCTATCTATCTATCTATTACCGGACGCCATGATCCCCGATGGGGTGGCCACAAACGAAACGCCTCCATGCACCTCTGTCCCCAGTCAGTCGACGTCCCTCCTCCCATCCAGCACCGCTTTTGCGCATATACTCCTTAACTCCATCCTTCCACCTCTCACTCGGTCTACCTCTCCCTAATAAAAGATCGGCTTTATTACCTCCGCCACTGACGTTGACGTAGCTTATGTTTTCGCCCCCGTTCGTTCGTCTGTCTGTCTGTTAACAAGATTGCTCATAAAGTTATAAACCAATTTTCACAAAATTTTGTTGACAAATAGGCTATGCGCCAAGGAAAAATTATTCAATTTAAGAGGTAATCTGGAGATTTTTACTAAATTTGGTGGGCAGATAGGGTATGTACCAAGATCGATTTTCACGAAATTTAGTTGGCAGATACGATATGAGCCAAGGAAGAAGTTATTCAATTTAGGAGGCAATCTGGATCATATCCTGGAAACCAGATCCAGAATAACATTTAGGCCAAAGGCCGATTCTTCCAAAATTACGGGCTTGCTATCGCTCACCAGGGAAAAAAATCGACTCTTTAATGGCACGAAAGGTCTTGAAATTGACAAAGAAGTAGGGTGAAAGGTCTTAAAATCGACAAACTAATGAGGCGAACGACTTAATATCTCATAACCGCTATAGTTTATATACACCAGCATCACACACACTGTGCTGTTACACACACACACACACACACACACACACATCTATAGTAAATTTGACCAAGCCTAACTAGACCCCTATCTATTACCATTATATAATCTTTTGTTGTCGAGGTTCACGGAAACGAGCCATTATACTACATAGTTTTGGTGGCGATGGTGGTTAGCGTGTGACCGTTAATTAAGGGGGTAGTACTCGCTTTATCTGGACCCCCTTCTCCCTCGTGTTAAGCATATTAGTTTTGAGGCTTTAAGACGTTCGTTCCGTTAGTTTGGTAGATTCTGATACATTTCGCCTCATTTTTGTGTCAATATTAAGACCTTTCGTGCCCTTTAAGTGTCCCTTTTTTCCTGGCGAGGGATAGCGAGCCTCTAATTTTAGAAGCAATCGGCCTTCGGCCGGGACATTTTTCTACCGAAAAATATACAAATTTATCTTGAGAGGGGGTCTAGGGGGTGTTTTTCTCAGTTTGATGGAGGTCTAGCGAGGAAACTCAAAAATAAATAAATAAATACATAGACCCAAAAGCAAGCCCTACCCCGTATGTTATGGGAGGGCCGTAATAGCACACAGACTACTAGAGCTATTCAGTTAGTTTACGTTGTTATACACTCACACTTAACCCCTTCCATACCGGCCACTTCTTTTTAACTTTAATCTGGCTACTATTAGACGATATTATTCAGTTTTAATTGAAAGGGGCTCCAGCCATTATCAGGCTTCGAATGATCTCACTCAACCCTTTTTACTCCCACAGATCCTTCCTAAACTGCACACAATCGTCTAAATGTAGCTACAATATAATTAATAAGACGTCGCCGTTACAGAAGGGGTTAACATACACTCGCAAATACACACCCATTCAGCTATATCGTTCCCCAGTGAAAATTGGGCCGTGTATGGAAGAGATCGGGTAAAGAATCACATTTGACGTTTAATAATAATAATAATAATAATATTTATTCAGTTAGCAATTTACAGAGTTGGTACCACATAGTATGTTACAAAAATGACATGTACCAGCCTTGCATAATTCCAACTAAGGATAGCCCAATAAGGCCGTTAGGCGTATTTCCATTGGGGTCCTTGTGGGATTAGGTTAGCTGGGGAAATGGGGAGGATAAAGAAATAGATACTTTAGAGAAAGTATTTCTAGGGGGTTATTTTAAGATACCTTACATCCTATAGTAAATATCAGTAATCCATAATCAGTATTAATTTCAGTTTGGTTTGTCTATCTCTTATGTCGTATTTAGTAGTAGACATAAGCTTGGTGCTCCCTTCTCGCAGCTGTCCGCAGTTTGTACCATGGATTCTTCCTGACGTCAGACGATTTTATTAAGCTTAGGAAATACCTCTCGGAATCTCTGTTTAGTGTCACCCTCCCCTCGACTCAGTGGTACCTAACTTCTTAATCTGACTAAAATTGTTTGGATAACACACATATATATATATATATATATATATATATATAGAGAGAGAGAGAGAGAGAGATATAGATATAGATAAATAGAGATGGATGGACGGGTGGATGCGACTCGTTAGCCTTGGTCGGCAACTCATCTAGGGGAGACAACCTTATACAAATCCGGGTGGATGGGACTCGTCAGCCTTGGTTGGCAACCTGTCTAGGGGAGTAAACCTGATACAAATCCGTACTGCTTACCTACGGGTAAGACAGGTTAGTGGATGGATTAGCCGAACACCACTGTAGAAAAATAGTGCTAACAAGATACACAGAGGGCCTCTGAGTCGGACGGATCCTAAATTGAGTGGTCAATCCTGTAAGTCCTTCACTAAACTGGCTCGGGTTGTCCCTCTCACAGGGAATAGGTCCGCTTGGGGGCATTCTGTGTATGGCCACCCTCGTAAGGGGAGTAAGGCATCCGGCAATAGATAGATAGATAGATAGATAGAGCTCTGGAACTCTCTCCCAGAATCAGTCTTTCCCTCTTTCTATGACTTAAATTGCTTCAAACTTCGTGTGTCCAGGCATTTTGGCTCGCACGTCCCTTGATTTTGGCCCTGTCACTCTTTCAACTATGGGGGAGGCACTCGCTATAGGCAGTTATGCCTTTTGCCTCCCTCAATCACATAGAAAAAAATAAAAAAATAAAAAAATAAATAGAGAGAGAGAGAGTAGAGCAGATAGATACATTAATGTTTATGGTGTTTATATTATTAATGTTTATGGTGTTTATATTATTAATGTTTATGGTGTTTATATTATTAATGTTTATGGTGTTTATATTATTAATGTTTATGGTGTTTATATTATTAATGTTTATGGTGTTTATATTATTAATGTTTATGGTGTTTATATTATTAATGTTTATGGTGTTTATATTATTTTTTCCGTATTCATCAGGATTTTGGGGATACCGAGTTGGAGATCATGGATGTTGGTGATGTTCGTTTACAGCAGCCCTCATCAGATTACAAGGTACACTATAATACACAACATTTTGTACTGTATGTTGTATTATGTTAACCCGTTGAGTACCAGGGACGTCCTTTTCATCATATTCTGGCCACTAATAGACTATTTTATTCAGCTTAGGAAGGACCTCTAGCAAAAATAAGGCTTCAAACCATCTCAACTAACCCTTTTAACTACCACAGATTCTTCCTAAGCTGCATAATTAATATTGTCTAAATATAGCTAGAATATAATATAGCACACGTCGCTGGTACTCAAAGGGTTAAGGGGGGGGGATTATTTTATTTATATTCTTATTCTGTTATTGTATTGTAGCTTTGTGCTGTGTATTGCGATTGTAACTTCTTGTATTGCATTTTCTCTATTGTTAAGAGGGGGGGATTATTTTATTTATATTCTGTTATTGTATTGTAGCTTTGTGCTGTGTATTGCGATTGTAACTTCTTGTATTACATTTTCTCTATTGTATAGCTATGTATCTCTTCATTCCTCAATCTGCCTCTACGAGTCACTCCACATATACTCCTCAAGCAGCTCATGTGACAGATGAGCTGCTTGAGGAGTATATGTGGAGTGACTCGTAGAGACAGATTGAGGAATGAAGAGATACGTAGGAGAGTGGGACAGCAGGAGCCTTTGTCGGCCAGAGTGGACAGAAGGATGCTGTGCTGGTATGGACATGTTGAGCAAAATAATGGAAGATGAAAGGCTTTCAAAGAGAATATGTGAGTCATACAGATACAAGGGGATGTAGAGGGGTAGGAAGACCTTCATTGAGATGGAGAGATTGTGTAGTACAAGCGTTGGAAGATAGAGAAATGGCTGTAGATCAGGCAAGAGAAGTGGTAATAAATAGGAATGAATGGAGAATGCTTGTGAATACTGTAGATGAGTGATAATACGGTCGTTTGGGAGAGGGGGTCGGGCGCCAGTTGGACTAGATAATAGTCCGTAAGGCGCCTGGCTCGGGAGGCCGGTATATATGAAGGGTTATGCCTGGATGTGTGGGAGGCGAGCATTGTGGTGGTGGGGCTTCGCTGCGTGTCTGCCTGCTGAGACCGGAACCTCTTCGGGAGGTCTGGTACCTGGGAATCTTTTATTGGAAGACCCGGGCTCTGTCTCGAGTTGGCCACCACCCAGCTATGAGGTATGTGCCTGAGTATATATACATACATACATACATACATAAATAAATAAACCATATCGTATATATCACTTGTGTTCCTACTTACCAGTCAAGTTCACACACCAAGGGATGTAATAATATTTGTACTTCAATTGTTAATATTAGTATTAAGATTATTATCTATTTATTTATATATGTATTTTTGTATTTATAATTTCAATATTTTAGTTTTTCTATTCTTCATTCCCCGTAGGTTGAACTGATGAAGGTGAGGGAAGGACGAGTTATGGGCCGAGATAGAATGGCCAAGATGGAGAGGGTGATAATATTAGACCTGCTACTGACCCACGACTTTACCCCTTACCTGCTGACTATCTTCCTCCCCTCCCTCCTCCCCCTCTCTCTCCTCGCCCTCACCTTGCTCCTCCTCTCGGTACACAGAACCACGGTAAGTATTAACTAATACCATATCCAGTCCTTGTTCAAATTTTGGTGCATTCCAAACGTTCATAGCATAGCACAGCTATGCCCCATCCATATTTTGATGTCACGCCTCTGCTATTGCCTGTGAGGATGCTATATATCCGAGGTATAACATCCTCATTGGCTATAGCAGAAGCATGACATCATAGTATGGGCAGGGAATTGCTGTGCTATGCTATGTTATGGACGTTGGCTTGCACCAATGCATTGGGCAACTGGCTCACAGCCAACTCAGCTGGCTGGCCTATATATAATTGGTATTCAGTAGCTGAAATTAACCTGTAAACTGCGTGTATCCTTTTGAAATGCCATAGTGGTGGACTGCAATTATCCTCTGTTTGACACAAACTTAACAGGCTCATAAAACTGCGTCAGTTTTACACGGCTCGCATACTTGGGTGGTGGGTAGTGACATAAGGCAACTCAAGGTTCGACAAGACACGAAAATCCCAGACACACCAGTGACACCAGTGCCCACATGGCATCCATGGAGGAGAGACATACTGCTCTGTCCGACGATGGCCATGAGAGGTGCGAGGTGAGGGAATGAGGATGAACGCAGAAGAGGGAATGCGAGGGGAAAAGTGGTAGTGGCTCTGAGAACAATCCACTACTCCCGCAACCCCACCACCATGTGCTTGCCAGGGGTGCACCTACACGTGCTTGACGTGCTTCTCGTGTACGTTGTGCATTCCATTTCGCCTCCATGCCTTCGCCAGAGCCCCACACAACCGCCCAAACACCCTTCAGTAGCATAACGTGCTTCTTACACCGCATAATGTTACCCCTTTTCTTTCTTTCACATGTTTCTGGTTTATATCAGACCACAATCCCATTCTTATACCTTCAACACTTCCTCCCCTACTTTATAATGCTTCATAGGTAGCATATGTACCTCGGGAAAACATTGTAATAACTCCAATGAGGTGCTATAAAGCAAATATGCGAGAAGCGGAGCTTTAGGGATGTACTTACGGGCCAACAACACAACTTCAGGCCACTGCCACGGGGAAACCAGATTGTCTAGGGCGGTAAAATATTTAAGGTAGATGCTGATTCCATTTCAAAGACATTGGTAGTATTTTAATGCAATTCTGTAACCCTTATCAAAATCGTTCAGTCTACCACATATGGGATATTCCTTTCCATACCAATACATTTTATAGTTTTTCATTCCTGGCAACGGTATTGTCAACGGACTTCAGAATAATTATCTTCCCTCAGATGCGCATCGTAATTGGCTTGGCATGTGTAGCCGGCTCCTGGTTCATCATCTACCGCGGGGTCTCTGTTCGGCCCCCCTATGCCCCCTTTGGCTACTTGGATGCCTGGCTGGCATTTGTGGCGGTGTCCGGATCCCTCTTGATGGTGCTGGTACTACTGACGGCATGGGGCGTACAAGGAGAGAAATGGGGCAGGGGGCAAGACAGAGCCGAGTTACAGCGGACACCAAACAACATGGGCGAGTTGCAGGATGCGCCAAATGCACTGCCATCTCGGTCCATGTTTTGGAATGCTCTGTGGAAAGGTGAGAGGAGAGGTTGGAAAATTAAGGGTGCTTAAAATACGAGAAACCCGCTATCTTTTCCCGATATCTAGTAAATTAATTTGAAAAGTGTTGAACAGTCTTACTAAGAACCATGATACTATTACAGTATTGCACTACAACATTTTGTAATAGATTTCAAATATAAGTGGTTGCCCGCTCTGCTGGTTTAGTTCATTGTACTGTAATGTGAACAGGTCTCAATTAACTAAAAACTTATTAATATACTATATTTTACATCTTTCCAGACAAATGGGAAACGAAGGTGCATCCCATGGGCTACGTGATGAAAAAGGAGACAAATTGGCTAAAAGATGATCTGGAAGAAGGGGATGGAGAGAAACAAGTAAATTGGTCGAGTGGACTGTGTACGAATAGTGTATGTCGATTGGGAGGATGTGGAAGGTTGGGGAGTGGGAGAAAAGATGAAGGTAGAATGGGGGAAGACGAGGAAGTGGAGAATGGGAGAGAATATGGCTTGCGAGGCTGTGGCAGAGGGACGTTTGGAAGAGAAGGTCTAGTGTGTGGAGTGGAAGGCTGTGGAACTGGACTATGTGGGCCAAGAGAATGTGGATTGGGAGTGTGTGGGAGAGTAGGTGGAGTGTGTAGAGGAGGCTGTGAGAGACCTGATACTAAGGTGATGAACTATGTGGGTCTCACTGTTGTGGTGGTTGGCAGTGTCATCTTCATCATATGCTACTTCGTCACCCTCCCCCATCGCTCACTTTAAACTCGCTCCATCAGATCAAAGTTAATATAGTCAGATGGATTTTTAGTTTGCTTATATTTGATGAAGTTACTCAATTTATAAAAGGACTCTTGCAAGCAAGATGTTCGTTTATATAATACTGATGCGGATTCGAGGTCACCTGCTAAAAGATCATAGACTAAACACTCTAGATTTAAATTTACCCCCTGGACCCCAAGTGATTAAATAAAAATGTACACTCCAGGCCCAGCCTCTTGTAATTTTTTTGTTTCCCCTGAAAACACATGGGATGGGTTAGTTAGTAATAAAGGAAAAAACACCACTCACCTAGGTCATTTAAGGTTCCTGGGGGGCGGTGGAAATTTGCAATTAACATGGGGTGATGGGTAGGCAAAATACTGGAAAACCACTCCCGTGTGCGCCCACACGCTTGCAGCTGGACTTGGAGGGTTGCCAACCATCGGTATTGTTCTGTGGGATCCTAAAGCAGTTCCTGTACAAATCTGAACCCTCTAGGTGCCATAGGACAAGAGTAATTAAGGAAAAGGCAATCATTGAGTCGCTGGTACTGTGGGTTACATACATAGGCGACGCATAACGCTAGCCTACTCAAGGGGTTAAAGAAATCAACATTGAGTTCAAATAGAGCACCCACTTGCGTTTCAATAGGGACTGCTCACAAAATCTGAAGAATTTGCTTCATTCAATTTATTGTGAGACAATTGTTAATTAATCTGGTGTACGACTTTGCACAGAAACAAAGAAAGCTGTCAATTGTGGGGATCAAACACCCTTCTCCTTTTCTGTGAAATACGAGTGAAAAAGGATGTGTTCCAGCATTCATTCTCTTAAATAAAGTACATGTTGACATGTACACCTAACCTAATATACCTAATATTCATATTACTGATATTATTCTATTGGCTATATAACCAATGATTTTAAGTCAGATTTTTTTTCTAAGCCATATATAGGCCTGACATAATTTTGAGGTGTTTGACAAATGAATGTATTAACTCCTTCAGGATTATAACGCGTTTTAACAATGTATTCTGGCTATTAAACTATTTAGCTTAGTAAGGATCTGTGAGAGTCAGAGGTATAATAGAGTTACTTTTGACCCCCCCCCCCCCCAGATTCCGTGTTAGCTACTTAAGACATTACTTTTCTCTCCAGAATTTAGCGAACTTACTCTATATTTAACATACCCGGTCAAATACGGACTATACATTTTCTGATCAAGGGTTTTGGGAGTTATTTCCTTTTAAAACTAAAGATTAATTGAAGTTGCAAAGGTGTTAGGCAACTTTTGATCTCAACTGTGTATCAATTCAATATTTAGGTAGAGTTTTGTAATATGCTCAGGCCTACCATAATATTACCGTGATTTTACCTTATAAGAAATAGCCAGATGTATAATGTTTGTGTTGATATATATGAGAAAAATATACAATATTTATAAATGTGAAGAATAAGTAAGTGTGTGACTATAATAAAGATTGAAGACGTTTATCAATCGTCATTATCCATTTATATCGTGGTGCCACCTTCTTTTTTTACACACATACACACAGTGTCATTGTTTATAGAAATTAACATAAGGAGCACCTGACACCTGACAAACTCGCGTCCAGTTTTAGTCCGAGATATTTAACTTGTGACACTGTCCTATAACAACAGTGTCACAAGTTAAATATCTCGGACTAAAACTGGACGCGAGTTTGTCAGGTGAAACAATTTTGGAATCTATCCTGAGTAAGTGTAGAGCATGTATAAAATACCTGTATAGACAGGTGGGATGCTTGCCCACGGCGACCAAAAAGACCCTCTGCCAAGCGCTTGTTCAATGTAATTTTGACTATTCTGTGTCATCCTGGTACTCTGCATCATCTAAACCAGGACAGCACAAACTTCAGGTCACTCAAAATAAAATGGTTAGGTTCATGCTGAACCTAGGACCCAGATCACATGTTGGCCAGGAACAACTTCAGTCACTAGGTATGCTCAATGTCTCTGACAGGGCCAAACAAATCAGGCTCACTAATGCCTTCAAAATTTGCTATGACAGAGCTCCAGAGTATCTAAAGAATGATTTTGTTAAAGCAAATGAGAGGAGTGGACATAATACAAGAAACAGGATGTTTAATTTTAAGGTCCCGAGAATCCAAGGACAGGGTAAGCAAACATTCTTCTTCACCGCCATCAAAGACTGGAACGACCTACCCCAGTCAGTCCGTGAAAAGAGAACACTGTATTCCTTCAGACGTAGCCTGAAGGAACACCTGAACCGGACAGCTGCGAGAAGGGAGCACCAAGCTTATGTCTACTACTAAATGCGACATAAGAGATAGACAAACCAAACTGAAATTATTACTGATTACGGAATATTTGATATTTACTATAGGATGTAAGGTATCTTAAAATAACCCCCTAGAAATACTTTCTCTAAAGTATCTATTTCTTTATCCTCCCCTTTTTCCCCAGCTAACCTAATCCCACAAGGACCCCAATGGAAATACGCCTTATGGCCTTATTGGGCTATCCTTAGTTGGAATTATGCAAGGCTGGTACATGTCATATTTGTAACATACTATATGGTACCAACTCTGTAAATTGCTAACTGAATAAATATTATTATTATTATTATTATTATTAGAGCAGGTACTATAGCCGGCTTTTGTTTGAGACTCCAACATCCCTTGAATTGGCTATGTCACTCTTTTGACTTTGGGGGAGACACTCGTTACAGTCAACCTGCCTTTTGTCTCCTCCATACACATAGAAAACAAATAGAGGGGTACAGGTCGCAAGTAACTACAAGTCTATAGCGTTGAAATTTATGGGACCAATACAGTGCCTTGGAGGAGTCAATAATTACAGTAGGTGGAAGGTTGGCCTTCCTTGATGGTGGCAACATTCCGTTGAGAATTTTCTTGGGGGTGGCCGACTCAAGACAGAGCAAGAACAGGAAAACACAAGACAAATCTACGAACAAACACAGACAAAACACAAAATTCACACACATCTAGGTCACCCAGGAGACCAGGGTCGCCAAGGTCGCTCCAGCACTCCCCCGGCCCCCGACCACCCGGAGAGGCTCCGATCTCGGCAGGCAGACATGCAGCGGAGCCAAAGCCACAAACCCGCCCACCACACTTCCAGGCGCACCCTTCATATCAATCGTCTCCCCGGGCCAGGCGCCTGATGGACTATTATCTAGTCCAACTTGCGCCCGACCCCTTCCCACAAATGACCACGTGTTCACTCAACTATTCACAAGCATTCTCCATTCATTCCTGTTTATTACCACTTCCTTTGCCTGATCTATAGTCATTCCTCTATCATCCAAAGCTTGTCTTACACAGTCTTTCCATCTCAATGAGGTTCTTCCTGCCCTTCTATCTCCCCTTGTATCTGACTCATATATTCTCTTTGTAAGCCTTTCATCTCCCATTCGTTCAACATGACCATACCAGCTCAGCACCCTTCTGTCCACTCTAGCTGACAAATGTTCCGTTGAGAAGCCTACATGTAATTACAATAAACCGGAGGCTCTCGTCCTCCAAGCAACTCTCTGTTCAACCCAACCACATACGACCGTCAACTCCAAAGGCCTCTTCTTTTTGGTGTAACGGGGAGTGAAACCCGCTTGTTACTGACACACACAAATATCGTTTTACTCTACTCTTGACAATGTTACTGAAACACGAGAAAAACAAGAAGCCAGAGTGAAGCACATAAGAAACAACAAGAAAGATGAAAAGAAGAGAGAAAGAAAACTGGGAAGCTAACGAGAACGGGAAGACGACATCAAGACCAAAAAAAGTAAAGGATAGCAGAAAGCGGAAAACCAACGAGAGCGGGAAGAAACACCAGAAAACAGAGAAATAAGAACAAACACCATTCAAGAGATAACCCCACAACCCGAAGAAGTACGAAGACAACACCTCAAACTCAAGACGCACTACCAGACGAAGAAGACACGCCACAGCCCCGAGGAACAAAGGAGAAGCGAGCCTGGCCTGGCCTCAGTCTGGGTTCCCGACAAATTTGAAAACGAGCGCTCCGACCCTTCTCGTTTTCAGCGCAATCACCCAGGCTGTGCCTGTGCTGCGGGGGGTTTATCAGAACAGCCTTGGTGCCGCCCTCAAGTTCAATTATTTTATAGGCTGGTTTAAAGTAGATTTGTATACGCATATTCACGGTATAGGCAAGGGGGATTGTTTAATAGCTAGTTCCCGTGAGAATATGAGTCTACAGTTTCCTGTCTGTGGTCAGTGGGAAAATGGAACCATGTGTAAAGTCAGTGAAAGTAGGCTAGCCTAAAACAGATCGGATGCGGAAATACCCTGAGCCGACCAAGTCAAGTGGGATATCTCTATTGGTCTAACTGGTAAGGCGTCTGCCTCACACCCAAGGGTCGAGAGTTCGTGCCTCCACCAGGGCTTGATATTTTCGTGAGGCTATTTCCGCATTTAACGAAGTTTAGGTGTGCTGGTAAAATTGTTCAGATGATATAATTGAGAGTAAGATCGGAGCTCCATAAATCCTCTTTCGGGTATGGTGTAAAAACCGATTCCTACAGGACAAGGAAGAGGATAGGAGAGAGCAGGGAGTGTTGTGAGACACGCTTGGGTTGGGTTGTGGAAGTTGCCAGCCGCCCAAACGAGTTGCCAACTGGGCAGTTAGTAGGTGCGTGTGGTGCACCGCTCAGTGAAGTTGACTCACCATTCCCATTCATCTCTCTGACGTACTCTCGGTCGATTCGGCTCAAGCTTGTTCCTCTCTGTTCGGAGCTTTCGCTTCCCGGAAGGTGAAGTAGTGTAAAGTCAGTGAAAGTAGGCTAGCCTAAAACAGATCAGATGCGGAAATACCCTGAGCCGACCAGGTCAAGTGGGATATCTCTATTGGTCTAACTGGTAAGGTGTCTGCCTCACACCCAAGGGTCGAGAGTTTGTGCCCCCACCAGGGCTTGATATTTTCGTGAGGCTATTTCCGCATTTAACGAAGTTTAGGTGTGCTGGTAAAATTGTTCAGATGGTTGAGAGTAAGATCGGAGCTCCATAAATCCTCTTTCGGGTATGGTGTAAAAACCTATTCCTACACATGCATCTTCAAAATGGAATTGATACTTCCTAAAACCAATGACAGTCCCACCTCCATTCATAGGATATCCAGCCTGGTGAGTCAATGGCATATTGTCGTTCTGTGGCAGTGATTTTTCTTATAGGCATTACAGGTATTCAAAACCACCTCAAGACACAGCTTATAGTGGGTGCATGGGCACAATATTGGTCTCTTAATTGACATAGAAGCAGATGCAGGCCCTGTGTCGACAGCTAGCTGGCTCATTCCCTTAGGCTATGTAGTCACTGCATGGAAATCATGAGGGTCTTATAATTATATTCGACCTTTAATGTTATGGCGCAATTAGAAGGCATATGTGCGCAGACATACATACCTAAATAAAGACAGGAAAGAGACAAATAAACCATATAAATTTTGTTTGATAGCTGAAATATATGCAAGGAAGGGAACACAGGAAGAGGGGAAGGGGACAGGAATAGAGGGTTAATTCAAAGTTTGTAAGAATTTGAATAAACTGCACACGTACCTTTAGCCTATATACACTCTCTCTCTTTATCACACACGTACATACTGTATACATACATGCGCACACAATTTTGTACAGAGTACAGGACAAGAGACTGAAACTGCACTTATGTGTGGAACACTCAGTCTTAAAATGTTATGTATGTATGCATGTAGTGTGTGTGTGTGATATACTGTAGTCACAAAACACACACATGCTACATTAACCCGAGAACTGCTGCCAGACTCTTAAGAGTCAAGGAATAAAAATAGCCTTTCAAAACACCCCACTGGCACTCAAACAAGCAGAACAGCAAGAATTATAGGTTACATATGCTCTGATCCCCAGCTAGTAGTACGATAAGCGTTTCCCACTTTAGGCTTAGTTTTGTCCTTTCCAACCTTAGGACTCTTTGTGTTTAAACCAAAAATTTTTTTTATGCCAGCAGGCTGAATGCTTGTCGATGGTTGGGCTGGCTGAGGTAGTGTCTCTTCTGGTTGGGATGTTACGGCGAGGGTATCTCCGGGCAGAAAGGGCACATCTTGGATTGGCGATCCTCCTGACGGTGTTTCCTGAGGTGCTGTGGAGTGCAAGACTGTTACTTTCTTGGTTTTGACTATTTCTGCATGTTCTGGTGTCAGGGTTATAAGTTGGTTGCAGCTGGATTGGTGATTAAGTGGGCAATTTCATGAGCTGGTGATGTGGATAGACCCAAGAGTCGAGTCTTCCCTTTCTTCTGCGTCCTTTGCCCTTTTTGTGAGGGCTGAGGGGACATCTGATAGATTGTGTCCACTCTTGCAGGTGCTGGCGTTAGGGCTGAAGGCTGGCTGCAGCTGAATTGATCATTAGTTTGGGCAATTGCGTTATTTGGTGTAGTTGGGTCCACATGTTGAGGCTTCCCTCTCATCCGCTTCGTTTGCCCCTTTTGTGAGGGCTGAGGGGACATCTGAGGGGTTGTGCTAGTGGTTGCACTATAGGCGTTATGGTTGGCGACGTATTAGGAGCACTGGGACTTTGGTGTAAATTTGGAGGGCTCCGGAAGATGCGAGGTGGTGGCGGCGACGTGTCCAGTTTCCCGGGATGGCTTAATTAGTTGGCCCTCTCTACTTCCGTATTCTGTGATCGTTGAAGAGGACGAAGAAGACGGTAGGTGGCGGGGTGACTTATCTTGATGTTGTAAATGTGGATAGAAGCTATGCAGGCATATTGGTTTTGGGGTTCTGGGGCTGGTATAGTTTCTTTTGAGGCCACATATCAATTGGAATGTGTAAATGCATGTATACTCTATGCATGTTGAGAAAGAGAGCGAGCGCAGGGCAAGTGAGGGGATTAGTGGTCACAGATCATTATGTGTAAGAACTTAGAAGAAAGGTTAGATTGGTATCTTACTTGAATCTTACTTGAAGTCGTCTAGAGGTCCCGTCCTCACAGTCGTGGTCCGCCACCGCTGCGTCCGTCCCGTGCGTCCCTTCGAAGGAGGTCCGTCTGGTCCGGTATAGAGTTTGAGGCCGCCCGGCAGTTAGCAGTGTATCCAGACACTGGTGGTTCATCTGGGAGGGTCTTTAGAAACTTGTCTAATAACCCTTTGAACCTGTCTACCGGGCAACCTACTATGTCTGGTATGATGCATGGCTATTCCCAGGGGAGAAATCACAGAAATGTGTCATTTGCATGTATACAGTAGCTCCTAATGAATAGTCAATAATTATTATTTCTACATTTAAGCCCCTGCAACTGCATTATTGGGTCATGTATAATATCTACATTTTAATTATATTTGTTTACGATAAGGAACCAAACGGAAAGGGCTGGGTTGAGTACCAACTTCTAATATTTGTATTGTGAAGTAATGGATAGAATAATGCGTCCAAGCAATCATTATATGAACACATTAAATATATAAATAATCAGTAAAATAAAATATAATTATGCTTAGCTCTTGTATGTGTATGTTATAATGGAAAATGTGTAAACCTGGAGGGCGGCAGGGTTGGCAAGCCTTCGCGTCAGGGTGTCGTCTGCCAGCGGATCGAAAACAAAACATTCCAGACGTCCTGAGGGGAGAGTTGTCATATTTATTATGGAAATTCGGGCAGCTACGTAGCCCTGCACGTCCTGACCATGCCACTCTCTTGAATCCTCAGGTAAAGCTTAGTCGGTTGTTGGTTGGATGTGTTTGAAGGGTATAATATATTGCCAAATTAGGCTACCATTATAAAAATGGATGATTGGGATAGCCTATGAGTCATTACAGCGGAAGATCCCATTACGCTAATTTCCTTTCCCTTTGCATGGGGAGGAAATGTTAAACATTACTAAGGTGTATATTTGGTAGCATTCAAGGAGACTACTGCAGGACTCTTCTTCTTACCTCTGACCGGGTATAGGCTAGGCTATCCTGGTGTTTACTACCCTATACCCATTTGAAAGGACATTAGCCTAACCTAACAACCTTACCTAACCTAACCTAGTATTATAGGTGGGGGCTGCCGCCCCCACACCCCCGCTTTGACTTAGATTTTTGGTGTATTTGTCTGTGAAGTGGGTATTTTTCAATTTGTTGATAACGAAAATCCTCCATGCGGACTATATAGAGAAAAATATGGCGAATCTATTGGTGCCTATTTTCCCTAATAAATTGTTTCTCATAACGTCGCACTAGTGTCCTTGAATATTATCGTATATTTGTACTTTCTAAATTCTGAATGAAACTAGGCTAGTGTTTGATTAAAAAACTAAAAAATAGGCCTAGCCTAGCTTCATACGATAGGCTAGACCTAGGCCTAGCCTAGTCCAGTGTCCAGTCTTTTGAGCCTTTGAGGGAAAATATGGATTTTTTTTATTTTAATACCACAAATTTTCCGAGTGGTTTTTTATAAAAGAAATTGTGCGATAATTATCGCGAATAGACTCGCAGCGTTATTATACATAATTTATTAGGGAAAGTGAAGCTCTTATGGAATCCTTATAATATACTCACATAGATTCCGTTGTGGTAGAATAGTTTTGATAAGTTTTGTAACTCGTCGATATAAATAGTCCCGCGCGTAAACAAACTCAGTCCCGCAATCTTGAGAGCTCTGCTACGGACGTGTTCATGTTTACAAAAAGTGTTCGAAATGGAGTACACTCGCTACGGTAAAGTGTTATGTTCTACAAAGATGTTATTGTATGTCTAATATATGAACCCACAGTAGCTGGCATGCAACTTGCAAGGGCTAGTGTTGTATCCCACGTACTGGGTCTAGGGCATTCTAGGGTTAGATTAGGTTAGGTTGTTTGGTTAGGTTAATATACTAGGTCTCGGAAACAAGATTCGTAGTTGCGGTAGTATTTACATCAAAACTATAGTTAACTATCAAAACTATTCCACAGTGGAATCTATGTGAGTATATTATAAGGATTCCATAGAGCTTCACTTTCCCTAATAAATTATGTATAATAACGCTGTGAGTCTTTTCAAAAAAATTACCAATTGTTCATTTGCATCAATACCGGTATATAGTGTTTGCAATTAATTGGAAATCTCGGGAAAACCTATTTTTTTTCCCATTAGGCCTATTGATCGATGTTGAGACACGTCCCCGATAGTGATTTGGAAAGACATTAGCCTAACCTAACAACCTTACCTAACCTAACCTAGTATTATGGGTGGGGGCTGCTGGCCCCACACCCCCGCTGGTTGAGTACTAATCCCTTCGTAAAAAAACAAAAAAACATTGGCTGTCGATTATACGAAGGCGAAAGAAAGTCTATGAAGTCTACGGTGTTTACTCTGCAATCTTCAGCTTTGATTATACATTGATAACGGGAAAGTACCGTATTGACAACCTTGTTACGAAAATTAAAATTTGATATCATACTTTTATATTAAGTTTTTCCGAGGGTTTAACACATTTTCATATGATCTTTAGAGCTATCGATAACTGGAAGTACCGTATTGACAACCTTGTTACGAAAAATAAATGTTAGTACTGTACCATACTTTTTTATTAGGTTTTGCCGAGGGTTAAAACAAATTTTCTTATGATATTTATAGCATATAGATTCAATATTTATCTTCAAATATATCAACAAAATTTGTGGTATTAAAATAACATTGAACCGAAAATATCAAGCTAATCAAGGAAACCGGCCACAAATTTTCCTGGAAATTTGGAAGTCACCCATCGAATGAACATAACCTAGCCTATACATCATATTAACCCGTACAGCCCCAGCGACGCGTCTGACGCGTCGGCGATGTATGTAACGCACAGCCCTAGAGACGCGCCTGACGCGTCACCCTAATTGCGCCGACCGTAACCTCAGGTGTAGTCACTCAAGAGGGCTCAGATTTGTATGGGAACTGTGTACGTATCCCACGCAACCGTGCCGATGGTTGAAAACTCTCAAAGTCCACGTGCGTGCGCGTGAGCGCGCAATAACCTGGTTTTTTTGGGTAATTGCCTTCAATTTTTTACTCTTGTAAAATACGTTTTCGGGGGCTCTGTAGGACCATTTTTTAAGCGTTTTGAGCGTTTTTTCGTGGTTTTTCCTTCATTCCTAACCCATTCGCTATTGTTTCTGGAATAAAAACCATTTTTTGAAAACCGGCCGGGTTCTGGTGAACAAACATTACAAAACTAGCCGGGGCTCCACGGGTTAATATAGGCCTAGGCCTATGTTTCAACTTTAGGAACAAACTTTTTCCCCATTATCCAACAATCTTAAGATACGGCCCCCGATAGTGGGGACGGCTATGAAGTAGGCTACAGGGAAATTGAGGGGTAAAAGACGAAAATAAGGGGTAATGTTAGCCTAACCTAACAACCTTACCTAACCTAACCTAGTATATTAGGTGAGGGCTGCCGCCCCCACACCCCCGCTGGTTTGGTATGTAATTAATAAAAGGTTGACGGTCGCCAAAAAAAACTTGAATGAAGTCTACGGTATTTACTCCGCAATCTTCAGTTTTGGCTGTGGATAACAGGAGGTAAATATTAACTTTTTCAAAGTAGCCTAATTGAAAACGGTTTTTCCGAAAGTTGAAACATATATTAATATGATGTAGGCCTATAGGTTATGTTCATTTAATGGGTGACTTCCAAATTTCCAGGAAAATTTGTGGCCGATTTCCTTGATAAATACCCCTTTGAGGGCAATAGGCGCAACATTGATTTAGCCTAGGGTAATTCAGATCTGCATAACTACAACTTATTTTAGGTTTTAGCCTATTTATTTTATTTTTGTATTTTAATGCTTTGCAAGTGTATTTTATTGTTAGAATAACATGTTTATTGTTACAGGTGTCAAACAAGAGCCGAGTCCATTATTTTTAGTCTTTAATAATTGTAATGCTTAGATAAAATTAAGTGTTTATAGTTCAAATTATGTCTTTGGGAATAATAAAATGGCCAAAACAATGCTATTTCATGCTAATTTTGTTGTATTCCTTCTCATATTCATTCAAGTCTTCGAACAAAATTGCTCCGGTTTGACACCCTGCATTGTTAGTTGTTTATTGTTATTGTTGGAGCTGTCGTAGCCTATCGGGCTAAGGCTCTACGTGCTATGTTGATGACGACTAGCCGCATGGGTTCGAATCTCGGCTATGCTACAACAGTTTCCAGTGCTACCGGTATATAGCCTTCGTCGCTTAGTGCTGTAGAATTCATTACAGTTGGGGGTTTCCCGCAGATGAAATGAATTCATAAGGTTATTCAACCTTTATTGTTAGAAAGTGCGGAAAACACTTTTTATTAGCATTTGCATTGTTAATTGTAATTCAGATACCCCAACAATCTAGGAGTTTACTAGATTTAGTCAACTTTGAAAAGACATTAGCCTAACCCACTTTTTGATAAATCGGTTATACTGATGTTTTGGACCGACAGTTAGCCCATCGATCTTTTTAGGTCTAATAGGTTCGGTAGAGCATATACATCATTGCTATATATGTCATTAAGAGCTGAAATATATTATAAGGGAGAACAAAAAAAATGCTAAAATACATAGGCCTATACAATACAGTATACTGTAAAACAATACGTTTTTTCAGCCAGTACCCAACCAGCGGGGGTGTGGGGGCGGCAGCCCCCACCCATATACTAGGTTAGGTTAGGTTAGGTTGTTAAGTTAGGCTAATAGCACATAACAAAAAAAAAATAAAAAAAAGTAACCCAACCAGCGGGGGTGTGGGGGCGGCAGCCCCCACCCATATACTAGGTTAGGTTAGGTAAGGTTGTTAGGTTAGGCTAATAGCCTAGAATATTGAAAAAAAAAAAAAAAAAAATAGTCTAACCCAACCAGCCGGCGTGTGGGGGCGGCAGCTCCCACCCATAATACTAGGATAGGTTAGGTAAGGTTGTTAGGTTAGGCTAATGTCTTCCCAAAGTTGACTATTTTTATAACATGAGATATTAGGCTACCCACTCCACCCCGTGAAATCCGAGCCAGCTTTCGTCAAAAGTTGGCTCGGGTATTCACAAAATGGGGTTGTATGGGTTTGCAATTTGGGAAAGCTTTTAACCCCTCATTTTCCCTGAACTTTATTGGCACTAGTGGGGGGGGGGGGTGTTTTTAGATTGTTGGATAATGGGTAAATACTCATTTCCGCTCCTCTTCAGTATAAAACAACACTATATCTGAAGGAAAAAATACAAAAAACAAAGTAAAACTTACTGAAATCGCTGTCGGTCCAAAAAGTCAGGTTTACCGATAAATCTACAGTTATACTACCCCTATTTTGTCGCTATTCTGTTGGTACTAATGGGTTAATATTATTAGTAGTAGACTTAGTATGGTTTGGTAATGGATATGGTTTGATAGAGAGACGCAGAGTTAGAGGGGATATGATAGAGGTGTTCAAGTGGGTTAGTGGGATTAACAAAGGGGACATGATAAATGTACTAAAGCTCAGTGATAGCGAAAGAACTCGTACCAATGGTTTCAAATTAGATAAATTTCGTTTCAGAAAAGATATAGGCAAATATTGGTTTGGTAACAGAGTTGTAGGTGGGTGGAATGGACTACCAAGTGCTATAGTGGGATTAAGAACGATAGGGAGCTTTAAGATAAAATTGGATAAGCATATGGACGAGAAGGGTTGGGTGTGAAGGGGGATCAGCAGGGTGGGGCCAATCAGCGCTCTGCTGACCCCCGTAATCCTGCGTTAATCTCTAACCATTTTGGTAAGATGATCCTCAGGGTATTAGAGTGTTGAGCCTATAATTGGGCTTTGTAATTGGGGTTGTGTGGGACAGGGATCTGCCTTGCTTAGGCCAATCGGCTTTCTGCAGACTCCCATTTTCTTTTTCTTTTCTTATAATGCGCGGAAATGTATATTTGACTTGAAATAAATACATTGAAGTATTACAAACCTTCGCGAACCCATAAACAGGGAACGTGAGCTGGGTTTAGACCGTCGCGCACCCATAAACAGGGAACGTGAGCTGGGTTTAGATCTGTCGCGAGACAGGTTAGTTTTCGGTTAGGTTAGGTTAGGCTAATGTTAAAAATACTAAAATGCGACGGTCCTTGGTATTAAACAACACTGTATATCAAATAAAAAATAAAAAACAACAACAAATTACCTGAAAAACTTATCTGGTTGATGATAATTTTTTATCAAAATAAGTTTTTTTCCAGTTTCCGCGTCTGCTGAACCATCCAAAAACACGCTAAAATGCGTGTTTTGGAGGGGAGGGGTAGTATAACTGTACAGTAGATTTACCCACTTTTGTTTTACCATTTAGCTTAGGCCTATTCTTTAGGTTATTGAAGGTGTCAAACTGGGGATTTTTTTTTTTTAATTTTGTAATGTTTATGGGTAGGAATACAGAAGAATTAACTTGAAATAGCATTGTTTAGGCCATTTTATCACTTTCAAGGACATAATAAGAACTGTTAACAAGCTGTTAATGACAAAGTAAGGAATTATTTTTGTTTGACACCCTATCTGTATCCCATTTCCATATTATTTCATCACAATATTATCAATACTAGGCTATATACAGTACCGTACAAATAGGCCTATGACAGACTAATATTTGTTACAGGCGTGAGGGATGGTGCAAGGAGCGGAGGGCAAGATGAAGGGCGGCAGCAGTACAGCAGAGGCGGTGAAGGTGGTGGTGCGCTGCCGACCCATGGACCAGCAGGAGACCGCCAATGGCCACAAGAGGTCAGGCAGGCACTTTGTATTAGCACCGTGTCACTCATACATACATACAATGGTTTAACAGTGTTTTCCATTACATATATTGTAACGGCTCAGACGTGGTTGCCATCATATTGGTTAGAAATGGTCTACTCAAACTAGGATGGGGCCTTTGAAGCAATTCACACATAGACTATACACACACACACACACACTGTAGACCTTTAAACTACAAATATAAAAAAATATAAAAATA
Source organism: Paralithodes platypus (assembly GCA_032716605.1). Lineage (NCBI taxonomy): Eukaryota > Metazoa > Arthropoda > Malacostraca > Decapoda > Lithodidae > Paralithodes > Paralithodes platypus. Next base: position 10,687,040 of record CM064483.1, on the reverse strand, counting down.
AATAACCTAGGGAAATCATACATGAAGCCCTCTAAGCAACACTAACCACATTCACACACAACTCTCTATAATGACCACAAAAGATCAAAACAGGTAGTTACTCTGAGTCTCTGACCGTGTATAATCTCAAGCCATAGTTCTTCCCCACAATTATGTTATGATTAAAGTTAATGCCAGGACTATTGAAAGCTTGAATGCCTACCTTCCTAGCCTACTTACCCTGAGTGATTTTGCCTAAACAACGTCTTCATGATAAGGGAGTGGACAGGAGGGCTGGGAGGTTATAGTTGTTCAGGCATTCAAACATCCAAACATCCAATTGTATTGGTTTTTTAACTTGTGAACAACTAATAGGGGCTGTGGAAAGGAGCCTAAGTCAGGCTGGCAAACAAGAGGCTTTTCATATTCATTTTCAAAACAAAGTCCCTTGATTATAGTCATTATTATTAAATACAGTATGACAAATACAACTTCATGTACATTTCTTGTATTCCCTCTCGCACTCAGCTCAGTCTTGAAACAACATTTTCATGGTTTGCCACCTTTCAGTGAAAGGAAGGCAGAATTTCAGAAAGGTTACTGTTGTTCGGGCTTTTAAGTTTCCAATAGTCTTGGTTTGACCTCACCTAGAGTAAAGGTGGGAAGGAACTTTAAATTGTACTTACGTAATGGTGGTGAAATGGTTGAACACCTTGGTAAAATTAAAACCTTTAAGCAACACAATAAACTAGGGGTTCTATTGTTAACACAATCAATTGGAGACCTTTATATCGCACAATAAACTGGAGATCTTTAAACAACATGATATACTGGTGGTCTTTAAACAACATCATAAACTGGTGATCTTTAAACAACACTATAAACTGTTGGTCTTTAACCCTTGGGATCTGGGGGGCCTCATATGAAGTTTGGTATTTTCAAACTTCATAATTCAGTAGCTACTGATTGAGACCACCTAGAGCAGTCATTTTTTTTGCAAATTGTAGAACGTTTTCTTGTCTGTAGACTGCCGTTGAGATGACATCGCTATGTTGCGTGGTTGCCGAGTTCTGATGATTATATCGGCGACTTTTTACCTGCGCATTTTGCCTCATATGAGGTCTCCCGGATTCCAAGGGTTAAACAACACTATAACTGGTGGTCTTTAAACAACACCATAAACTGTTGGTCTTTAAACACCATAAACTGGTGGTTTTTAAACAATGCAATACACTGAAGACCTTTAACCCTCCTGGCCCGGGCTAGCTCTCCTAATGACAGTGCGGCGTACCCGGGCGATCTGGCCGAAAAACGTCTAGGCCTAGGCTACCGTATTTTGGTTAATTTTAACTGCTAGAAATTTCCCACACATCTATAAATTTAGTGCGGTTTCCAATCTGTAGACTGGCGTTGAGTAGAGCTCTCTAAGTCAACTGGTTCAGTTGTGATGACGATTTTAGTAGAGAGCATTTTCAGGCAATGTTAGCAATACGACGATCTTTTCACTACTGAAACAACGACATACAGACATACAATAACAAACGAGTCTTCTCCTTCTTGTTTTCGGAGCTGCGGTGACGCAACGATCGGCTTTGTTTACATGCGTCGGACGCACGGCGTTCAGACCAAGCTGAATAGGCTTTCAAGCTTACTGTATATTAAAATGACACCCGGGTACCGGCCCATTTGCCGTGGTGTCATATTAAAATGACACCCGGGGAGGAAGGGTTAAGCAACACCAAAAACAGGAGATCTTTAAACAACACAACAAACTGGTGGTCTTTAACCCTCCAGCCCCGGCTACGCATTACATAAATATTCCCCGAAATCTGGGGGTTTTGGCCGAAAAACGTCTATGCCTAGGCTACCGTATCTTTGTTATTCTGACTGCTTCCGCATTCCCGTGGAACCCCAAGCGTAGATGTGCTTCGTACCTGTAGAATGGCGTTAAGTAGAGTTCTCTAAGTCAACTGGTTCAGTTGTGATGATGATTTCATTGGAGATAACTTTATGGCAAAAACAGCCACTTTACACTACTTTTCGATACTTAACAATAACATACAGGCACACACGAACAAGCGACGCACTCCTTCTTGTGGCCGGAGATGCGGGGCGTCGGTCCAGCCGGCTGTTGTTTACATGCGTCGGACGTACGCCTCGCACACCAAGCTTACAGGCTTTAAGCTCATGGGCGTTTAAGAGACCTTCCGGGTAGCTAGGGGTGTGTTTTTATGGGCGTTCAAGAGCTCTTCCGGGTCTGGAGGGTTAAACAACACAATAAACTGAAGTTTTTTAATGTCATGATAAACTGAAGACCTTTAAATGTCATAATAAACTGAAGACTTTTAAAGAATGCATTAAATTGAAGACCTTTAAATAGCTAACACTATAAACTGAAGACTTCTAATTAGCTACACCATAAACTGAAGATTTGTAAAGCCACGTATTTTAAAGTTTTCTCCATTGCCTTAGTACCAGCAGAGGACCTTAAAATAATCCATTCAGTTTATTTTGGCATAACTATATTTCAAAATGATGATAATGATATGGCTCAGTATTTTAGTAAACAATCAATTTCAACTTTGTTACATGCAATGCAGTTGTTCCTCACTTTTAGTTTTGTAATTTGGCTGAATTCTCATAAAGTTTTAATTCAGAACTTTGCAAACTAGAATTTCCATAAAAAATGTATTACTTTTTTGTTATGTTCAGGGTAATATGTATTATGTTATATTATGGGCAGTGTATTCTACATATCTCTCTCTCTCTATTGATCTATCTACCCATTTATATTGATCTATGTTAATTTATGTGTAGGGTGGTTTATATTTATGTTACGTGATATTCTGTGCAGGGTGGTTGACATGGACGTAGACCGAGGTGTTGTGGAACTTGTCAACATCAAGACAGCTGATTCAGACCCGCCTAAGACATTCACATTTGATGCCGTTTATGATTGGAAGTAAGTTTAGGATTTACTCGTTTGTCTGTGACTCATGTGTGATTTATAATCGGAACTTTGGAGTCAAGTGTAACATTTGTTCTCGTTATGATGTACTATGTACTATGCAGCATTACTTTTTCTTTTAATATTAAAGCATTTCAGTAATGAATATCATGGTAGACTATACTAATGCATTTTTAACATCCCCAGTTCCAAGCAGAAGGAACTGTACGATGAAACCTTTCGGCCATTGATAGACTCGGTGCTGAATGGCTTCAATGGCACCATCTTTGCCTATGGCCAGACCGGCACTGGCAAGACCTACACCATGGAGGGTATGCTACATTTATTATTTTTATAGTATATACTATATGGTACCGGTACTCTATTCAAATTTATTTAGCAGCTGATTACACCCTTCTGCTCTTTAGTGATTGAATTTATTTTCATCTGTTAGACATAGTGAACGTTCTTCATTACTCAGCTTCACACTGAAGGGGTTAGCCTTGTAAAGAATGTCTTATGTTAATAGTTCAACAAAAAACTCAGGACTTGCTTCTCCCAATGAAAAACTTATCAATTATATAAAGTAAATACTGTAGTTATAAACAAAATAATTATTTAAAAGTCTTATGACAGATATAGTTTTTTTTATCATTTATCTATCTAATTTTAGACGCCTTATTCCCTGAGGGGATGGCCACAAATTAATTGCCTCCTTGCAACAGAGGAGCATGGAGGCAATTCATTGTGGCCTCCCCCTGAGGGGATTATGGCATCTTGCAATAGATAGATACTTTATTAAAATATATTTTTCTACAGCCTACTGGACTGATGCCATAAGACTGGATGGTGTTTCTTAAATTACACTTATGTATGTATTAGAGATGGAACGAATATCACTTTTCACTATTTGCGAATACGAATACGAATTTTTTGTTGTAAAATTCGCGAATACGAATAGCGAATATTTCAATCCTTATTTAATCCTTCAAGAACTGGTCATTATTTTTATGTCACCAACAAACGTTAATTAAAAAACTATGAAATTAATTACCAGAAGTTAATGACGATGTGAATGTGTAATTTCTCAAATATCATAAATTAACTGTATGAATTAATGTTTAATATATTGTAAGAGTTCAGCCATAGAAAATTGAATAATTAAAATTAAATCCATTCAATTTTCTATGTTTCCAGTCCTCAGTCCCAATGTTGCCACTTTGTTGGTACTAAAGTACCAGATTTGGTACATTTGACTCTCTCAAGTACATTTTATACATTTTCCAATAAAATAGTCCATATCTGGTACTAAATACGAAATCAGTGAGAAAATATGATGGAATATATTTTAGTGACATCCTATTACATTGGATATGTCTGAAATGGCAATATTGCGATGGTTCAAATGTCCAGGTCCAGCACACGTTCGTTTGCCGGGCAGTGATTCCACTTTAGAATAATTTGGTACTTTTCACTAGTTTGATCTGGTACTATTAAATACAGTTAAGTAGCAACACTGCTCAGTCCTCCTTCATTCCACTTTAGCGGCCCCAACGCACATCTACACTGTTATTTATTTGTTTGTGTTAACTTTGAAATTTAATATTTAAAATTTGTGTATATATTCTATTGGTTTCGTGAACATATTCGCATATTTGCAAATAGCTGTGAATGGAAATGCGAATACGAATACGAATATTGAAAAACATAGCGAATATTCGGACATACAGAACGAATACCAAACGAATATTCGGTCCATCTCTAGTATGTATATACTGTATATACTCAGGCACATACCCCATAGCTGGGGGTGGTCGACTCGTTACAGAGTCCGAATAAGGACAACGAAACACAACATAAAAAAAAATACAAATTCAGACACATATAGGTCGCCCAGGAGTAGACCTAGAGACCAAGGATCTTCTTTCTTGGGTCAAAGGGCTGGACTTCTTCTCACCCTGCCACTTCGTCTGGTCTAGAGCCTCTTGAAACAGGATTCATGAAGGTAGTCTATGCGAGATCGCCAGGTCAGGATGGGTCAATTGAATAGTAGGCCAAGGAAGTTGTGCTGCCTATGCAAGGGGACCGGTACACCTGAGATGGAGATGGTGAGGAGGGCAGCGAGGGAGCATTTTAGTGTGAGGAACATGAGGGCACATTTCTTTGGATTAACTGTGAAGCCCCAGGTGGTGAACCATTGTAGTAGGGCATCAGCACCCTGTTGCAGGATGCATTGGTCCTCTTCCTCTGTGGGGGCTGAGGTGGTTAGTGTGATATCGTTGGCATAGACAAGGAGGGAGGTGCCACAAGGGCGAGGGAGACAGGATAGGAGGGCGTTAAAGAGGAAGGGACTGAGACCTGAACCATGGAGAGCGCTCCGGCGAACATCGTGTGATAATGATGTTGCTCCACCAACGCAGACTGAGAAGGAGCGTTTCGAGAGAAAGCTATGCAACCACGATAACGGCTGACCCTAGACCCCCATGGTGGAGAGGCGGGACAGGATACCTTCATGTGGTGCTGCATCAAAGGTGCCGGCAACATCAATGAACAGGCACAGCAGGACTTCTTTGTTTTGATAAGCTTGATAGATAGAATGGTCCAATTGGTGGAGGATCATTAAGGGCCTCCAGCACTCCCCCTGCCCCAGACCTGGAGAGGTTCCGGTCTCAGCATGCAGACATACAGCGGAGCACACCACAATGCCCGCCCACCTCACATTCAGGCATGACCCTTCATATACACCGGCTCCCCAGGCCAGGCGCCTGACGAACTATTATCGAGTCTAACTGGCGCCCGACCCCTGCTCCCAACGACCGCGTTATTACTTATCTATTCACAAGCATTCTCCATTCATTCCTATTCATTACACTTATCTTTGACAATTGAGTATGGATATGTGGAAAATATACACATTCAAAAGTAGAAGTCAGAAATATTTATTTACAAAGAAGACATTTGACCTATTAAATGCAAAGGGATATCCTCTACACGGTAGATTGACGATTTTGTTAGAGATTAAAATGTAAAACTTGCAAACTAAACAAACCAAAATTGGGACAAGGACAATATAAAGTCAAATTAAATTATCAAAATCGCTATGTGGAAACAACGCTTACTAAAATGAAATTTATGAAATAAAAGAACAGACTCCACCACATAGGGTGTACATTACTACAGAATTACAGAATTGCATGAAAATACCATCAACTTCTTTCAAATAGAAGTCTGCCTCCACCCTGAAAATGTTACCACCCTAAACAATCTGGTTTTACTGTGGAAGTAAGTGGGCGGGTGCCCAACCCCGAAAGGAATTGAAATAGGGGAGCTATCCCCCCGCCAAAGGCGGCTTTCTAGGGCCTTTCCTAGCTGATGCTGAGAGGATTGGGTTCTAGTCATGTGGTGATGGGCTGGTCTATCCGAGTGAGAACTGAGCGATCTCTGCCATACCCATAGCTTACTCTGACTGTTCCTTTTACTTATATATCTTCTAGATCTCAAGTGGCGGCGTCTTTTCCGTGGATTTACCTCCCTACTGCCAACCTAGAAGTTGGCAGATTGGGAGCCAAAGTGTCACATTTTTCCCTTGCCCCTCAGCTTTCCCTTCATAATTGCTGAGGGGCACAGGGCCTTGGGTGGGGCTTTGGTTTCCCGGGCGTTTCCGCACCTTCCTCAGCTCCCTGCCTTGGAGTGGCTTCGGTCACCCGGGCTTTGTTGGTGGTGGGCAGTGGGGATTTTGTGGGGGCGCTCGTTTGTGGCCGTGGCCTTGCTCGAGCCTTGGGGCTGTTCGGCCAGACAGCCTGGGGAACAACAACAAAAACAATAACTGTGGAAGTGACCAGAAGTTGTGTTGTAGGTCCCTAAAGCTCCGCTTATATGCATGTTTGTTTTATAGCATCGCCTTAGAGTCATTACAAGGTTTATCCAACTTGCATATACTACATATGGAATATTATAATGAAGGAGAGGATGTGTTGAAGGTATAGGTATGGGATCGCGGCCCGATATAAACCAGAAATATGTGAAAAGAAGGGTAACTTTATGCGGTGTGAGAAGGATTTGTGGTGGACGGAGGAGGAGAGATGGAGATATGAGAGGCTGTGGTCTGTGTCTTCATCCTTTCCCTGGCCCCCACACATCGTGCTGCTGAAGGGTGCTTGGGCAGTTGTTGTTGTTGTTGTTGTTGTTGTTGTTGTTGTTGTTGTTGTTGTTGTTGTTGTTGTTGTTGTTGTTGTTGTTGTTGTTGTTGTTGTTGTTGTTGTTGTTGTTGTTGTTGTTGTTGTTGTTGTTGTTGTTGTTGTTGTTGTTGTTGTTGTTGTTGTTGTTGTTGTTGTTGTTGTTGTTGTTGTTGTTGTTGTTGTTGTTCCCCAAGCTGTCTGGCTGAACAGCCCCAAGTCCCTGAGCAAGGCCAAGGCCATAACCGAGCACCCCCACAGAATCCTCCCTGCCGACCACAATAAAGCCTGGGTGACCGAAGCCACTCCATGGCGGGGAGCTGAGGAGGGTGCGGAAACACCCGGGAAACCAAAGCCCCACCCTGTGCCCCTCAGCAATTATGAAGAGAAAGTTGAGGGGCAAAGGAAAAATATGATGCTTTGGCTTCCAATCTTGGTAGATTGGGAGGTCAATCCACGGAAGGGACGCCCTCACTTGAGATCTAGAAAATATATAAGTAAAAGGAACAGTCAGAGTAAGCTATGGGTATGGCAGAGATCGCTCAGTTCTCACTCTGATAGACCAGCCCATCACCACCATGCTTGGGCAGTTGTGTGGGGCTCTGGGGTTAAAAGGGAGTTCACATTGTGCACGAGAAGCACATCGTGCATGTGTACATGCACCCCAGGCAGACACGTGGCGGTGGTGTTGCAGGAGTAATGCGTCGTCCTCCAAACCACATCTGATTTTCCCCTCGCGGTCCCCTACCCGCATTTATCCTCATTCCCTCATCTCGCCCCTCGCATGGCCAACGCCGGACAGAGTAGTACATCTCTCCTCCATGGCTGCCGGGTAACTTGTGTCTCTGGGAGATTTGTGTTTTGTTGAACCTTGAGTTGCCTAGTGTCACTACGCACCACCCAATATGCGGGTCGTGATCACACTGGCGCGGTTTTTATTAGCGTTAATTTTGTGTCTATGGATAGGATACTCGTAGCCGACCATATAGGACTTTCGAAAGGGTACTAATAGTTTAGAGGTTAATGGTACAGTACATTTTTGTGTTTTTATTATTTTATTTATTTATTCTTATATTCCAGGTATCAGGGATGACCCCGAGCAACGTGGCGTCATTCCAAACTCCTTCGAGCATGTGTTTGATCACATTGCTTGCAGCAGTAACCAACAGTACCTTATACGTGCTTCATACCTGGAGATTTATCAGGAGGAAATAAGGTGAGAGATAGTATAAGTTTGTGCATGTTACAGTGTGTGAGTATCAGAGAGAGATTGTGTGTTTGTTGATTTAAGTACCTGCTGCATGAATTTTGTATTATATATATTTATTTAACCCGGGAACTGCGGGAAGACTCTTTAAGAGTAAGGGGGAAAAAAATCCATTTAAAACACCCAATTTATTTATTTTTTATATGTTTTATTGCCCCTGGGCCATGCCAAATATCACTCCTCCACTTCCCCACTTTCCTCACCTCCTTCAGTTATCACCTATCTTCCCTGTTATTCCCTTATTCTGTGGTATATTTTCGTGCTAACATTAGCGAGTTGCAAGCAGGGCATTGTCATCACTGTTAGCAAGCGAGTGCAAGAGAGAGAGTATCGATCGACAGTCTCTCTCCAGACGTGGAGAAAAGTGGTGGGAAGGGAGGTTGCCTCAGCCATACATTATGTAACTCCCGGCCTGTATCGCCGATTTTGACCATCCAAACGCTGTTTCCACTTGTTTTATTGTTGTAACAGGTTAATACCTTTATAATCAACCTATAATAGGCGCATATGGATAAGTATTAATGCTATTTATGGTAAAATAACGATGTTAGTGATGGGAACAGCTCAAATACGTCAGCACAGGAGTGTGGTGTCTCATACCCCCCATGCGCACTTCAGAGGTTAAATAACTAATAAATCTGTATAAGGTCATTTGATTTAGGTACAGTAAGCCCTCTCTAACTCTGACTCTTTTTACTCGGAACCCAACACTTCTCGGAATGGCATCGGTATGTCGAACAGGTCCCCGTATATCTCGGCGAATAGTTTGGTGGGATTTGTGTCCAGTTTACAGCGTATATATAAATTATAATCACCATTCACAAGATAACAGTAAATGCTACCCTTCAGTACAGTCAGGTCTCGATATACAGTACGCGGTTAATTTGTACCGTGTACGTGCCGTTTTTATCAAAACCGTGTTTTAGAAATAACAGGCCTTATGGGAATTAAGTAATTCGTTCCAGCCACTTTCCCAAAGTCCCTCTTTTGACCCTTTTTGCCTACCTTCAGCTGTCTTATATTACCGTTACATTATGCCACCAACATCATATATGACATAACATAGAATACATTAACCCGTCCAATACCAGCGACGGCAGAGAGCCGTCAGTAGATAAATCACTCCCCCAGTCCCAGCGACGGCTGCCAGCCGTCAGTAATATACGATCCTTGTAACTGCCAGTATCAGGCAGTACCTGGTACCGTACCACAACGTTTGAGCACTGCTCTAAGACCTTGGCAACACTTCTCGGCTTATATCCAAGTCCCCACAGGCTGGGAGAGGCAGTATTCCTCCATCTTTTGAGGTGGGAGGTTGTTATATCTTGCTTCTGAAACCATTTTGGCCACATTGTTTGGGACTGGGGGGTTCATTTATGCTAGTACCCTCTGGTACAGTAGAGGTTAAGCATCAATAAGAACTGATTTCCGTGGAGAGAGTTTTGATGTTGTAAGGGGGGGTTTTCGTAGTCTTTGCTTTTCTTTTCTAATGTTCCTTGTCTTTGCTGTTACCCCCTCCTTATTTATTATTTCCTGTTCATTCCATTATTGTGTTTCTTCCTTACTTGATGATTGGTCCAACTTATTACTCTGGTTGCTTAATGGCCGTTGCAAAGAAATACAGGTGAAATGAATGCAAATTAGGTAAATGACACAGGTGAAATAAAAACACAATATACCGTTTGGTATTCTTAACCTAAGAAGTGCACATGGGGGGTATGAGACACCACACTTCTGTGCTGACGTATTTGAGCTGTTCCCATCACTAACATCGTTATTTTACCATAAATAGCATTAATACTTATCCATATGCGCCTATTATAGGTTGATTATAAAGGTATTAACCTGTTACAACAATAAAACTAGTGGAAACAGTGTTTGGATGGTCAAAATCGGCGATACAGGCTGGGAATTACATAATGTATGGCTGAGGCAACCTCCCCTTGTCTGGAGAGACACTGTTACGCAATAGTCTCTCTCTCGCTCTTTCCCACGCTTGGTAACAGTGATGACAACGCCCTGCTACCAACTCGCTAATGTTAGCACAAAAATAGACCACAGAATAAGGGAATAACAGGGAAAATAGGTGATAACTGAAGGAGGGGAGGAAAGTGGGGAAGGAGGGGAGGTGGAGGAGTGATATTTGGCATGGCCCAAGGGCATTTTTTTTTTTTTTTTTTTGGTGCTTTAAATGGATTTTTTTTTTCCCTTACTCTTAAGTCTTCCCGCAGTCCACCGGGGGAACTCTTAAGAGTCTCCCTGCAGTTCCCGGGTTAACTATATTAAAACACTGTAAAGAGAAATACACTTTTCACTGTGATACACAAATCAATACGATTATTACTTTTAGTCAACCACGGAATATATCGGTATTATTGGCGCAATGAACTACTTCTTATCACCACATCAAAGTTAACTAAAAAACCTTCAACTGGTGACCCCAAGGCCACTACCCTAGTAAACACACACACGGTCACTAGGTTCATAAGGCGTACAACAGCTCACAATGGGGTGAAGGTTAGCTCAAGGCTCAATAACACCAACAGCATCCTGTCTCAGTACAGCCACTAGGTCATGTCCACTGGGGTGGACACAGGACTCTCTGAACCTGGTACTTCTCCTGGGACTTCGCTCCTGACCTGGGACCTGGTATTAACATTACAATTAATTAAACTGACAAAATTTTATATCTTAATTCATATTAACATTACAAAAGTGGTCAAATGTATCAATTAAGAGATAACAAAATAACGGTTTTATAATTTGTTGGGTCAGATAAATTTTACTTAGTTGACCCTCAAAAATATATAAAGAAAAATGGTACAAATAGAAAACGGAGGCAAAGGAATGTTGGTTACATTAAGTTATATATACTGAACTCGACAACGGAATATCATTGCTGTGATAATACTACACTAACATAATACAATTAACATTATTATCTTATACATAATTAATAAGGTTGGCAGGACAAATAATATGGAATTTGAAATCTAAATGATTAATTATTAGACGGAGTGAATAATTTCACCTTCGACCAAGACAAAGGATGTCGTATAATTTTGTAGTTACATTAAAATGTAAAACTTGCAAACTAAACAAACCAAAATTGGGACAAGGACAATATAAAGTCAAATTAAATTATAAAAATCGCTATGTGGAAACAACGCTTACTAAAATGAAAATTATTAAATAAAAGAACACAATCCACCACATAGGGTGTACATTACTACATGAGCAAGTTAATCTGTTTCCCAAGCAAACTAATCGCACATATAACAACGCACTATCGTCACGTTAAAGGAAGTAGTCAAGTTTGGGACGTTCTGGCAAATTTTACTAAACTCTGCATGAATAAAGAAACTACATGTTAAATGTCAAAATATTATTTAAAATCAAATTTGCAACATGACAAGACATTAACAATAGTACAAAATACAAATATTGATAAGATATCTATACTATTACAAAATAATATATAAAATACAGTACAGCACTCACTAACGATAGTGCTATCGGGTAGGTACCTGTAAGCATAGCATGCCTCAAGTGACCCCTATCAATAACTACCCTACAAATAACCTACATTTATAGCACAAATAAACTAAGGAAATCGCAAAAGTAAGCAATTGATACTATCGACAATGAATACATATAATATAAAGACAAATAATTGCAAAATATGAAGTAACAACAGATTTAAACAAAGAGTACTCTTTTAACAAGAACAATATTTTGTTTTGTTTTTTAAATCATCAATATTAATATTAATAATAGAAAAAGAAAAAGATAAACAATAAATACAGACAAAAAACAATAAATACAGACAAAAAGTAAGCAGAGGTTATACAAGAAACTTCAAGTTAAAAATGCTTGATTAAAATTATTGATGTCAAATTTTAGAATACAGTCACAATAATTGACCCTAACAAGATTAAATTTATGGAACAATTTACTTGCCTCAAAACCTCTGTCCACTAAGAGTCTGTATAGTAACCTAGCTCTAGCCCAAAAGTCATCTACTTTAGTGCAGATTTTACAAAATCTTATTAATTGGGAATAAAAACAATTATAATTATAAGTTATTTTACTATCGATATTACTACTAGGGAAAGGAAAGTTTATTGTGTTAAAATTAAAATCATCAACTTTGTGATATACTTTAAGTATGCACTGTTCATTAACAATCTCTATATTTATATCAAGAAAATTTTCAACTTTATAATTTACGTTACATTGTGTGAGGGGAATAGAATTAGGGTAAATAAGTTTAGCAACTTGATTAAAATTTAACAAATTGCATACGAGAATATCATCAATATATCTACTATTATTACTTAACAATTTAGCAAGTGCTAATTTTTCTGGGATTTTATTTTTCTTGCTACTGTCAACTAAGTCTTATATATTTAAATTCTAAAGCAAGCAAGAATAAGTCTGCAATTAAAGGGCTAGCATTTCCACCCATAGGAATTCCTAATATTTGTTTTGAAAATGTACGGCCCGAATCTAACATAAGTATTGAAAAGGAGGAATTTAAGGGCATCTTTAAGTTTAGTTCTATCAAAATATACAGAACTAGTGGGAGTAGAGCTAAGTGATGCATTATTAAAATATGTATAAACATTTATGAAATAATTACTATTCCTAACGAACCTGTCAAAGTGCAAATCTATAATAAAACAAAGCTCTGAATATACTAAATCTAAAGGCAAATTGGTATACAAAGTTGAAATGTCGAAGCTATGTACCGAGGTAACTTTCGGCATGGTATTTATTTTATCAATAACTTCTAACGAAACTAACTAACTAACTAAGAAACTGGGCTTAAAACTTATCTTAAAACTTATCTTAAATACTTCACAATTCATTTCAATTCACCTTCAACAGGTTTTATCTAAACACAACACAAAAGGAAATGTATACTGAGTTAAGCCAAATATTTCCCCTTAGTCCGCCCGAGGCTGGCGACTGGGAAGGGAATGAAGGCACCTAGAGAGGTAGGGCCCTGCTGTAGGACTCGGGGTCAACGTCCTTTGTCATAACAATAACCATACCTTGATTAAATGAGCTCAACTTACTTAGGAGTCTAATAAGACTTTCAACGGATAATTGAATTACTTTTATATGATGTAAACTAATTTCAGGCACAAACATGTTAACTATTACTTACGATATCCTAGGTAAGACTATAGTTTTTAAGTTGGAGGAAGGACTCATAAATTTCGACCTGTCAAACCCCCTTGAGGTGGGCACTTGTCGCTAAGGCCTCAGAATCAGGGTGTCACACTAGAGACTCGGTACAAGCAATTATTAGGCCAAATATCAGCATTATACTAGATTCACACAGTTAAAGTTATGCTCTGCAATTAACTTTATTCACCTGGAAGTTATTAAATGGCCAAAACAAGTAAATTTCATTCTAATTCCAAAACAACATTGCTCTGATTGTGACACCCCTTTTCTAAACTTAATATAACAATACCAAACAATTATATTTAATATGTAAAGTTAGAATAATGACCTTCGTACCTATGAGACACCATTGGGCCTATTTAATTATTTCTTTTTTAGTCATTACAATTTAATATATGTCAACTGATATCTTAATCACGATAATAACATAATACCGAACATTTCACCTAATCTCAACACTGACTGGGTCATTATTGCGCTTAAAGGTGGGGGCTTATGGGTTGAGGTAAACATGGAAAAATAATCGCCAACCTGCATATAATTATCTTGTAAAATGCAATGTCACTGAAATAATTATTAACAATGGTACAGTATAAAGGATTTTGCGGATCGTCTATACCGGGCCTGTGACGTCACACCAGTATCCTTAGCCTAGACTCTTGTGACGTCACAGGCCCGGTATAGACGATCCACAAAATCCTTTATAACATTGTTAATCATTATTTCAGTGCCATTGCATTTTGCAAGATAATAATGTACAGCTTGGCGATCATCATTCCATGTTTATCTCAACCCATGAGCCCCCACCTTTAAAGTGAGTGAACAGTAAAAGTCTTGGTGTAAATATTGCCAAAATTAAGCCTAGTCAATTTAGACCCCTTACAATGTGATGTTAGCAATATCGGACATTAACAAACACTAATTTTCGTTCTACAAAACAATAACAACAAAAGTCCGACTTCTTCTTGTTTTTGAAGGTGCGCGTCGCTCCGGCCAGCTTTGTTTACATACGGTTCGACGCATGGCTTTCAAACACGCTTAATAGGCTTTCAAGCTTACAGATTTTTAAAAGACACCCGGGCTCCTGCCCTTCTCAAGGGGTGTCATTTTAAAATGCTGCCCGGGTGGGAAGGGTTAACTATTATGTTAATATTGATTACTATGTAATTAAATATGACTCGGATATCTCGGAAAATTGGACATTTCAGTAGTGGCCATCGCCCAATTAATCCGAGTTAGCGAAGGTTTGCTGTATTTTCTGAATCTCTGTTTATACCATTCTGATAGCGTAATGGTTAGTGCGCAGAATTTTTGTGTGAGTACCCTAGGTTCGAATCCTTGGAGTACCACATGTACCGGGTATTCATTAGTTTCATTGATTTCATTAATTGGGTTTATTTGTAAGTTAATTGGTGGGTTGGTGATAATAATAATTCTCCTCCCTGACCACAGAGACCTACTAGGTAAGGACCAGAAGAAACACCTGGAGCTGAAGGAACGTCCTGACACGGGCATCTTTGTCAAGGATCTCCAGCAGTTTGTCTGTAAGAGTGTCAATGAGATCCAACACGTCATGACTGTTGGCAACCAAAACAGGGCCGTCGGGTAAGTGTTATGCATGATATTCTTGTAAATTCCGTCAAGCAATTCCCAGACAACACAATTAGTATATCTCAAGCTGTACTAAATCAACCAGGATCAACTAAACTAGTATTGACTAAACTAACCAAACTTACCTATTCTAATCTAGTAATATCAATTGAGGTGGCACTAAGTTTAGTTAAGGATTGAATTGGTGTAGGCTATGGTACTGGTTAAGTTGTCCAGTCACTGTCAAATAAATTTACAAAAATTGACTACTTAACTGAAATGGCATGACTGGGGAAGTATTAAATATATTACCTACAGTACATGGTACAGTACCAGGTTTCATGGTATATTCATTGTTATGTTAATGAAAATTTAGATTTGTTTAGTAAAATAATAGCCAAGTATTTTTACAATTCCAAAAAAGCATACTTAGATTAATTAAGAGTTTTGTGTTGCAGTACTTATAATTTAAATGTTTCTCCCTCAGATCGACCAATATGAACTTACACAGTTCTCGGTCCCATGCCATCTTCATCATCACCATTGAGTGTAGTGACATGGACGAGAAAGGTCGTAGTCACATCAGGGTTGGCAAACTTAACCTGGTTGACTTGGCTGGCTCAGAGCGACAGTCCAAAACAGGAACTTCGGTGAGTATTTTACTATGTAAAAAACAAAAACAAAAAAATATTCCAAACTCTGAGTTTCATTACCATCTCTATGTCAAAGGAAACTTCCACACAACACATACTGAGGAGTGTAAGTTGTATGGCAGTGAGACATGGCATGTTAGTGAGGGAGGCTCAGCACTGAACCTCGGAGGTCACCAAGGTTCAGTGCCGAGCCCACTACTATTTGTCTTGATCCTGGACCTGGAGGCACTGTCAAGGGACTTTAGAACAGGACTCCCATGGGAGTTATTATATACAGATGACCTAGTTCTTATCGCAGATAATGCACTGGAAGTGGAGGTAAAGTTCAGTAGATAGATGGAGGGAGGATATGGCAAATAAGAATTAGTCACTATAGATAAAAAAAAGGTCATGATGATCGGAGTAGGGCGCGGAGCTGTAGAAAGAAGTGGTGACTTTCCATGTGAAGTTTGTGGGAATGGGTGGGATTTAACTTCATTCATGTTTAGTTGTCTGATCATGACTTGTTTTATCTATAGTAACTCTAATTCCTGTGTTTGCCATACCCTCCCTCCATCTATCTACTGAACTTTACCTCCGCTTCCTGTGCACTATCTGCGATAAGAACTAGGTCATCTGCATATAATAACTCCCATGGGAGTCCTGTTCTAAAGTCCCTTGATAGTGCTGGTATGGACATGTTGAACGAATGGGAGATGTAAGGCTTACAAAGAGAGGATATGAGTCAGAAACAAGGGGAGGTAGAGGGAGGACCTCGGATGAGATGGAGAGATAGTGTAGTACTGTACAAGCGTTGGAAGTGGTAATGAATAGGAATGAATGGAGAATGCTCTGTGAATAGATGACTGATAACGCGGTCATTGGGAGGTTCGGTTGTTGGGTCAGGCGCCAGTCGGACTAGATAATAGTCCGTCAGCCTCCTGGCTCTGGGAGCCGGTGTACAGTATATATGAAGGGCCATGCCGGGATGTGGGATGGGCGTGCATTGTCGCTGCGTGTCTGCTAGCTGAGACCAGAACCTCTCCGGGAGGTCTGGGACCTGGGAGTCTTTTGCTGGTGACCCCAAATGGGCCTAGGTCTGTGAGTCTTCTAGGCAACCTATATATGTGAATTTTTTATATATATATACTGTATATATATTTTTTTTTTTTTTTTTTTTTTTTTTTTTTTTTTTTGCTGTTTGGGCTCTGTCTCGAGTCGGCCACCTTCAGTTATGGGGTATGTGTTTGAGTACATACATACATACATTTTGCGTCTGTAGTGACCGAGTACACAAGAGATGTAGTAGGGTGAGAGGAGCTTTGACGAGAATCATAGACTGAATGTGCAGTGTGTAAGGGAGAACTTGTGTTGAATGACCCACCTGATAGTATCAATTCTGGAATGTGTTATATTTTGCTACTTGGGTAATTCAGTTTCTTCCGGAGGTGGCGTTGAAGCTGTCTCCACTTCTAAAGTCAGAAGTGGCTGAGGGAAATTTAGTGAGCTGTTGCCTCTCTTGACCAGGAGAGGACTCCCACTTTGCCTTAAAGGGAAGGTGTATACCTTGTGTGGTAACTTAGGAGTGAGATGACCTATGTCTCAAAGACGTGGCCGGTTAAAGCGGATGATATAAATAGAATGGACCGGAATGAGAAGAGAATGGTGAGATGGATATGTGGGGTTAACCTGAGGAACGGGGTATCGGATGGGGTTCTAAGAAGGCATCTGGGCATTAGGAGTACTGTATTAGTGAAGTGATGCGCACAAGCAGACTTGGTTGGTTTGGACATGTGGAGAGAATGGATGATCAGAACTTGAAGAAATATATATATTATGGTTTATGGATTATGTATTAATATTGATTATATTGATTATTGATTACTGATTTATTTCCCCATTGTAATAATTCCTAAGTCATTGTTGACTGCTTTCATGCATCATCTGTGACTAAGGAAAATCAATACATGCTTTCGTTAGGCCTGCAGCAAGCAAGAATCAGCTGACTGACTGGCTATGTGTTTTTGTTCTTGTTGGTTATATGGACCATCCGCTAAGACAACAAAACTTTTTCTAATGCGGTTTTAAGTGGTTTTAAGCCATGAAATAATGGAGCTATTGAGCACAGCTGTGCGGCCCAGGGAAAACTCGATATGGAGCTATCGAGTCCAGCCGGGTGAGGAGGGTTAATCAATACATACATGTATACAGATTGTAAAAACTTAGTGATCCATAAGTGGGTATGATTTCAGTCTAATCCTAATGGTGGCACTCCAAACCAAAATAATTATTTTATATTATATTCTTTTCCAGGGTGAGCGATTGAAAGAAGCCACCAAGATCAACCTGTCCTTGTCTGCTCTAGGCAACGTAATCTCTGCACTTGTGGACGGGAAGAGCACTCACATACCTTACAGAGACTCCAAACTCACCAGACTCTTACAAGGCTAGTATGAATAGATGGTATTTGGGAATAGTTTGTAACTTCAGCATGTGTTTTTCTCTTTTAATCTTAAATCTGGTCTACTACTTACCATATTGATACAGTTTCTGAATGAAAGTTTGTCATTTCATTTAGGTGTACAGTATATCATCATTTAGGTGTACAGTATATCATCATTTAGGTGTACAGTATATCATCATTTAGGTGTACAGTATATCATCATTTAGGTGTACAGTATATCATCATTTAGGTGTACAGTATATCATCATTTAGGTGTACAGTATATCATCATTTTAACTTTCAATTTTGCAGATACCTTTTGAGAGCTATACTCTGTTTTTTCCAGCTGATGGTAAACTGCTATATCTCCATCCTGATTACTACACTATTTCCATGGTTTTGTAGCTAAATATGTTGCTTATTATGAAAACTTGGCAATAATATGATGCACAAACATAGCATTAGCATATTTTTCCAGCAAGAATAAAGAAATCAGATGCTAAAGGATTCAATTTAACATCAGCTGGAAAAAAATAGACTATAGTGTATGTAGAATGTAGCATATTCCTGAATGAAGCTTCCAGCCTCATAAGGGGCCCCGGGGCGGCTTAGTAGGCTGTAGAAAAGATATTGATTTTTTTTTCATTCTTGAATGAAGCAATAAATAATATTTAGAAATAGAAGAATGAACCCTGAAGATTTAATACCAAGTACTGTACTGTATTTGAATGGATCATCATCATCATTTATCTGGTGCTTTGCTTCCTCCTGGAACCCCCCACTAAAGCCGGTATCACATGAGCGCTTTTTCCCTCAACATTTATCCTCAATATTGGTCTGGCAACTTATAAGGTCAACATTTACAATATTTCTGTTACCTAAATTAATCCACCAACAGTCTAGTTTTTGATAGGCCCCTACCAGTGTTAAATATTCAACAAATGTTGCCAGAACATTTTTGATCCTCGAATGTTGACTATAAAAGCTCTTGTGTGATATCGGCTTAAAGGATGTTTATGATTGACAGATATGCCTCCAAGCTCCTTTGTCCAGCTGTGCTTTGTTATGCTTATGCCTGACAAGTGAGGCAATTCTGAATAGGGCTGCCTGTAGCACCGCTATTAGGACGTGAGACCAGAACCTTACTCTGTGTGGAGCACTTGCTTATTAAATTTATGAATGTATGTATGTACTGTATAATGCATTTTCCAGTACTACCCTGGGGGTAAGGGGACCTTCACATTTAGTGGAGGAAAAGAAAAGAATATGCCTCTTATGTAATGTTAAAATGTAAAACTTGCAAACTAAACAAACCAAAATTGGGACAAGGACAATATAAAGTCAAATTAAATTATCAAAATCGCTATGTGGAAACAACGCTTACTAAAATGAAAATTATTAAATAAAAGAACACAATCCACCACATAGGGTGTACATCACTACATGAGCAAGTTAATCTGTTTCCCAAGCAAACCAATCGCACATATAACAACGCACTATCGTCACGTTAAAGGAAGTAGTCAAGTTTGGGAAGTCCGGGACGTTCTGGCAAATTTTACTAAACTCTGCATGAATAAAGAAACTACATGTTAAATGTCAAAATATTATTTAAAATCAAATTTGCAACATGACAAGACATTAACAATAGTAAAAAATACAAATATTGATAAGATATCTATACTATTACAAAATAATATATAAAATACAGTACAGCACTCACTAACGATAGTGCTATCGGGTAGGTACCTGTAAGCATAGCATGCTTCAAGTGACCCCTATCAATAACTACCCTACAAATAACCTACATTTATAGCACAAATAAACTAAGGAAATCGCAAAAGTAAGCAATTGATACTATCGACAATGAATACATATAATATAAAGAGAAATAATTGCAAAATATGAAGTAACAACAGATTTAAACAAAGAGTACTGTAACAGGGAGATTGTAGGCACCAATTGAGCAAGGCAGCACCCAGGGGAGGCCACATAGGCATGTGATAAGGAATTGCTGGAACTCCTGTTTCATTTGCCTGGCTTCCCCTACTGTTTCTCTTTGTGCCTTACCTACTCAGTGAATAATCCAGCTAACTCTCACAAGCACTTCCTCCTCTTATTTATTTTGCTACACTTCTTTCCAACACATCTACAGTATATTACTTATAATGTACTTTCATTTTGGTTCTCTATCACTTTTTCAAGCAATGTGGAAGGTACTATGGATTTATGAAATTGGAGGAAATTTGTTAAGAGCAGTCAAGATTTTTTATGAAGAGAGCAGAGCGAGTGTTAGAGTAGGAAATAAGTTGAGTGAATGGTTTGAGGTGAATGTAGGTCTGCGTCAGGGTTGTCTAATGTCACCGTCCATATGGATTGTGTGGTGAGGGAGGTGGAAATGAGAACTATGGGTAGAGGATTGGGTTTAGTAGGAAAGAATGGTAGAGATTGGGAGTTGAACCAGTTGCTGTTTGCTGATGACACAGAGTTGGCGGATTCTGAGGAGAAACTGCAGCGAGTAGTAAAAGAGTTTGGTGTGGTATGTGGGAGGAGGAAGTTGAGGGTGAACATAAATAAAAGTAAAACTATGATGTGTAATAGAGGTGCTTGTAGGGTGAATCTAGATGTTCGGCTGGATGGGGAAATACTTGAACAAGTAGAGTGTTTTAAATATCTAAGAGGAATGATAAGCAGGGAAGCAGGTATGGAAATGGAGGTAAAACAGAGATTGTGTGAAGGAGAGAAGATTTTCGGAGCAATTGGAAGTATGTGGAAGGTGATAAATCTCGGAATGAAAGCTAAAAGTGCATTGTATCAAGGGATAGGTGTATCAACAGTATTGTATGGAGCTGAGACATAGGCTCTGAAGGCAAAGGAGAGAAGAAATCTGGATGTAAAGGAGATAAGCTACTTGAGGAGTATGTGTGGAGTGACTCATAGAGACAGATTGAGGAATGAAGAGGTACGTAGGAGAGTGGGACAGCATGAACCTTTGTCAGCCAGAGTGGACAGAAGGGTGCTGTGCTGGTATGGACATGTTGAGCGAATGGAAGATGAAAGGCTTACAAAGAGAATATGTGAATCAGATACAAGGGGAGGTAGATAGGCAGGAAGACCTCCATTGAGATGGAGAGAATATGTAGTACAAGCGTTGGAAGGTAGAGAAATGACTATAGATCGGGCAAGAGAAGTGGTAATAAATAGGAATGAATGGAGAATGCTTGTGAATAGACGAGTGATAACGCGGTCGTTTGGGAGAGGGGGTCGAGCACCAGTTGGACTAGATAATTATCCGTCAGGCGCCTGGCCCGCGAAGCCGGTATACTGTATATGAAGGGTCATGCCTCGATGCGAGGTGGGCGGGCTTGTGGTGGTAAAGCTTCGCTGGATGTTTGCCTGCTGAGACCGGAACTTCTCCGGGAGGTCTGGGACCTGGGAATCTTGCTGGGGACCCAAAATGGGCCTGGGATCTGGGTTTTCTTCTGGGTGACCTAGATATATACAAATTTCTGTTTTGTGTTTATAATTTTTGTTATTTGGTGTTGTCCCTGTTAGGGCTCTTGTCTCGAGTTGGCCACCCCCAGCTATGGGGTATGTGCCCGAGTAGTATATATAGATAGATAGATGATCACTTTTTCAAAATGGGTGGGGGGGGAGACACTTTTTACAGGCAATTTTTTGCCTTTCCTTCATAGAAAAACAGGCTCATAGAAAAACAAAATCTACTGTGTGTCGTATAAGACGACTAAAGGGGTGAATGTCATGACTCAAACCAACAGTTATTCTATGCAATAAAGTCTTGCTAATAATAAATAATAATAATAATAAGCATGTTACTTATTACGTGGTACGAGGTACGTGGAGAGTAAGAGGGTGGTGAAGAGAGTAGTGAAGGAAAGTAAGAGAAGAGTAGATGAGGAATTTGGAAGGAATCTGAGTGTAAAATGGAGGGAGAGTAAGAAACTGTTCTGGAAAGAAGTCAAGAAAGTTAGGGAAGGTAGCAAGGGAAACAGTAAGGGTGTGAAAGATAAGAATGGGAGAATGCTAGCCGAGAAGCAAGAGAGAGTCAAAAGATGGAGGGAGTACTTCAGTGAGTTGCTAAATGTAAGGAATGAAGAGCCAGCAAACATAGCTGGATATGGTATGGGAGGGAGAAGAAGAGAAGTAGTGGAGGAGGAGGTGGGGATCAGGAGGTCAGAAGTGTGGGAAGCCATGAAAAGAGTGAAGTTGGGGAAAGCACCAGGAACAGATGGAGTGTGTGGGGAAATGTTGAGGTATGGTGGTGAGATAGTGATAGAATGGGTATGGAAAATGTGCAAACTAGCATGGGAGAAGGGGAGTGCACCCGATGACGGGAAGACTGGCATAATAGTCCCCCTATATAAGGGCAAAGGGGAAAGAGGAGTGTGTGGTAACCACCGGGGAATATGTCTTCTAAGCGTAGTAGGGAGGGTATACAGTAGGGTAGTGATTGAGAGAGTGAGAGTGAGAACGGAGAAATTGATAGGCGACGAGCAGGGAGGTTTTAGGAAGGGAAGAGGATGTGTAGATCAGATTTTTACCCTGAATTGTGTTGTGGAGAAGTATCTGGAGAAGAAACAAAAGGTGTATGTTGCCTTTATGGACTTGGAGAAGGCCTATGACAGAGTGGATAGAGAAGGTTTGTGGAAAGTACTAAGAATATACGGAGTAGAGGGCAAGTTGCTGAAAGCAGTGAAGAGCATGTATGAGGGTTCAAAGGCGGCAGTACGTGTGGAGAGTGAGCAGAGCGAGTTCTTTGACCTGAATGTTGGTTTGAAACAGGGGTGTGTGATGTCCCCGTGGTTGTTTACTGTATATATGGATGGAGTCCTGAAAAAAATACTATCAAGAGCAGTGGATGTTGGTGTATCGCTGAAAAGGGAGGGAATTGAGTGGAAGCTACCTATACTGCTGTTTGCGGATGATACAGTTCTGATGAGTGATAATGAATGGGAGTTGCAGGGTCTGGTAAATGAGTTTGGAAGAGTGTGCGAAAAACGGAATTTGAAGGTGAATACGGGGAAGAGCAAGGTTATGGTCTTCGAAAGGGGTGAAGTCACAGAGTGTGAGGTGAAGCTGAACTGTCAGGCTATGGAGATCGTCAACTCTTTTAAGTATCTGGGCAGTGTGTTGAGTAAAGATGGGACTATGGATGAAGAAGTGCGGGAGAGGGTACAACAGGGGAAGAGGGTTGTAGGAACGCTAAAAGCAGTAACAAGAAATAGGGTGGTCAGTATGGAAGTGAAGAAGTCCTTGCATGACAGTGTGGTAATCCCGACACTGACTTATGGAAGCGAAGCATGGACGTTGGTTGAGAGACTCGGACCAAGAGTGAGAGCAGTGGAAATGAATTACTTAAGGAGTGCGTGCGGAGTTACATGGAGGGATAGACAGACTAATGAGGAAGTAAGAAGGAGGTGTGGTGTGGAGGTAGATGTGCTGGAAAGTGTGAAAAGGAACAACTTGAGATGGTTCGGCCATATGGAACGTATGGAAAGCGAGAGAATGACTAAGAGGGTGTACGAGAGCGAGGTGGAGGGACAGACAGGGAGAGGTAGACCGAATGAGAGGTGGAAGGATGGAGTGAGGAAGTACATGAACGAGGGCGGTGCTGGTTGGGGGGAGGGGCGTCGACTGACCGGGGACAGAGGTGCATGGGGCGGTTCGTTCGTGGCCACCCTTTCGGGGATCACGGCGTCAGGCAATAGATAGATAGATAGATATTACTTATTTCTCATAAGCGCCAATTTTTCCGAAGAATTCACTAGCGCTCGGAAAGAGAAAGAAAAAAGAACAAAATCAATGCATCAAAAGAAAGCTTATATACAGCACACATTTAACAATCACTAGCAGTGGCAAAATAGCCTAAACTCTATAGCCATCTGTCATGACACCTCTCTCAAGATCATAGCTCAAGAATGCTAGGGCATTCTTTTGTTGTGGAGCTCTGTTAAGGCTGGTATGGTGCAGACAGGTACTACAGGAGGACTTTGTTGAGTCTTACTGAAGTACTGTACTGTTAGCATTATGCCAGCATTCATCCACAGCGATGACATAATGAGGTAGTGTTATGGCAAGAATATATTGTACTACACTACAACTGACAAAATTTCCAATTCTTCAGGTCTGGAACCACTTTCAGTTCCCTCGCCCCTTTCTCTGTCTCGTCTAGTAGGTGAATTTTACAATGGGAGGAGGATTCCTAGCCACCTGCTCCCAAAATAAGAAAAGTATTACAGGAAAAGAGAGACCGACATGGCTAAGGTTGGGTAGAGGATGTCAAACCTCGCTCTGGACAGGACCAGCCCTCACCTGCGTAACGGAAAAAGAAATTTTATGTATTTACTGTATATATATATACTGTACTGCATGCAAAAACTTTTCTTCACTATAATTTTCTACTTCCGCTACCATTTGTCCATCTCACTTTACTTCTGTGTAATATTTTATTTGACTGTCTTTACAGACTCATTGGGTGGCAACTCTAAAACCATCATGGTAGCTAACATTGGTCCGGCGAGTTACAATTACGACGAGACCATCACTACTCTCCGTTATGCCAACCGAGCCAAGAACATTAAGAACAAACCCAAGGTTAATGAGGATCCCAAGGACGCCATCCTCAGGGAGTACCAACAGGAATTGGTTCGACTTAAGGTTAGTTAGTTATCTCTATTGTTTATAGCAAACCCTCTCTCTCGCTATTCTATCGCTACCACAATAATCAGTGTTCCTCGGAGATTTCCCAGTGTATACCACCTCCTCTACGTAGGGTATGTAGTACCCGCCTTGCAACACAATTCCACCCCTACTCTGTGCAACTCTCCAACCCAAGAGTGAAACACTATTCTCAGACTTTCTTCTATTCAATTGCTGAGCTCTGGAGCTCTCTCCAAGAATCAGTCTTTCCCTCTTCCTATGACTTAAATTGCTTCAAACTCAGTGTGTCCAGGCATTTTAGCTTGAACGTCCCTTGATTTCGGCCCTGTCACTCTTTGAAATTTGGGGGAGGCACTTGCTGCAGGCAGTAATGCCTTTTGTCTCCCTCATTCACATAGAAAAAAACAAAAAAAACACAGACCCCCAACAACCTTCAAATGCTCCACCTTCTCTTCCTCCTTAACAACTTCCCATCTACTGTACCGGTATCTTAAAAAGGCTACTGCTCCCCACCCACTAAATAATGCTTGAAATTTTTCTAATAATCTTCAATGGGCAACATTTTGTGGCCAATTTGCATTGGTGTCTGAAATTAGACTGAAGGTGGATTATTATTAACCCGGGAACTGCGGGAAGACTTACGAGTTCCCCCGGCGGACTGCGGGAAGACTCTTAACCCTCCAGCCCCGGCTACGCATTACATAAATATTCCCCGAAACCCGGGTGTTTTGGCCGAAAAACGTCTAGGCTAGGCTACCGTATATTTGTTATTCTGACTACTTCCCGCATTCCGACGCATCCCCAAGCGTAGCTGTGTTATTTACCTGTAGAATGGCGTTAAGTAGAGCTCTCTAAGTCAACTGGTTGAGTTGTGATGATGATTTCATTGGCGATAACTTTATGGCAAAAACAGCCACTTTACACTACTTTTCGATACTTAACAACAACATACAGGCACACACGAACAAGCGACGCTCTCCTTCTTGTGGCCGGAAATGCGGGGCGTCGGTCCAGCCGGCTGTTGTTTACATGCGTCGGACCGACGCCTCGCACACCAAGCTCACAGGCTTTGACCTCATGGGTGTTTAAGAGCCCTTCCGGGCAGCTCGTGTATGCTTTTTTATGGGCGTTCAAGAGCCCTTCCGGGAACAGAGGGTTAATTAAGAGTCAGAGAAAAATATATATATATATTTTTATTTTTTTATTTTTTTTTATTTTTTTTTGCCCCTGGGCCATGCAAAATATCACTCCTCTACCTCCCCTCCTTCTCCACTTTCCTCCCCTCCTTCAGTTATCACCTATTTTCCCTGTTATTCCCTTATTCTGAGGTATATTTTCGTGCTAACATTAGCGAGTTGCAAGCAGGGCATTGTCATCACTGTTAGCAAGCGAGTGCAAGAGAGAGAGAGAGAGTATCGATCGACAGTGTCTCTCCAGCCTTGGGGGAAATTGGCAGGAAAGGAGGTTGCCTCACCCATACATTATGTAACTCCCGCCCTGTATCGCCGATTTTGACCATCCAAACGCTGTTTTCACTTGTTTTATTGTTGTAACAGGTTAATACCTTTATAATCAACCTATAATAGGCGCATATGGATAAGTATTAATGCTATTTATGGTAAAATGAATATTTTAGTGATGGAAACAGCTCAAATACATGCGCACAGGCAGAGGTGTCTAATTACCCCCATGCGCACTTCAGAGGTTAAGTGGCTGAATGGAATCTTTTCAAGCTTTTAATTCAGAAGCTGCCAGATCAGAAACGTTGCCTGAAAATATGTGTATGTCACTCAACCCTTAGTGGTGTTGTTGTCGTTCCCTAGGCTAATTGGCCGAACAGCCCCGAGTCCCTAAGGAAGGCCATAGCCACGATCAGGCTTTCCCACAGGGCTCTCAAGGAGTGTAGATTATATTGTTGGCATAAGTGATTGTGTAGAATGCAGTCTTCTATGATATGTTTGATAGTATGGGTAGCTGTGTTGCATCCTGGGCAGTTGTCGACGACGGAGACATCCAGTCTCTTCTGATAGCTCAAAAGAGATGGATGGTGCCCACATCTCTGCAGGTGGATTCTATCCTCGCAAGGAAGGGAGGATTCAGTGTTATAATTAATGGTTACTGATAATTTTCATATTAGTGTAGAAGTTGCTATTGGCAGTCTTTAATTACTGTACAAAATTTATGTGAAGATTACGTATATGGCTGGGATTGTATTAAAATTGACAAGAGATAATAATTACATTTGCTAAATGATGAGAAAGAGGAAAGCTGGTATTAGCATGTTTAGAACACCATAATAATAATTACTTTCTCTACAGGCACAATTAACCCAAAAAGGCGGAAAGAAGAAAAAGAAAAAGAAAGCGGGGGACGCGGGTGCGGAAGGGGAGGACGGAGAAGAAGACGAAGATGAGGAGGAGGAGGAGGAAGGTGTGGACCCAGACACAATCATTCAACAACAACAAGAACTGGACAAGGAGAAGCACCGCATCATCAACGACCACCACATGATTGAAGAGGTTAGTCAAGTTAAGGGGGAAGGTTCACTTGTTCGTCCATTTCTTCAGTCCTCGGAGTGCCACATGTATTTGGTGATTTCATTAATTGAGTTTAGATATGAAGTTGGTTGGTGTAAAAAACATAATAATTTATTTATTATTTTTCTAGTTTCCTCCCTAGACCTCCATCAAACTTTAAAAAAAACATCCATTAGATCCCTCTTGTAGATTAATTTGTACATTTTTTGGTAGAAAAATGTCCTGGCCGGTTCTTCCAAAATTACAGGCTCACTCTCGTTCGCCAGGAAAAATATCAACATCTAAATAGCACGAAAGTTTTTTATTAATTATATTGACAAAGAAATGGGGCGAAAGGTCTTAAAATCGACAAACTAATGGGGCAAGCATCTTTAAATCGACAAACTAATGAGGCTAAACATGAGGGAGAAGGGGTTCTAGAAAAATGACCTATCAACCCCTTAAGGATGTAGTATGCTAGATTGAGGATTGCTGTGGTGCCCATCTCCTTGGCCTTACTCTTTGGAGCCTTTGAACAGAAGCAGCAGTACCCCTTGGAGTTAAATATTTTGTTTTCTTCTTCTTTTTTGCTAGATGCCATAATTCCTGTGAAGGGGTGTCCATGAACATTAGGCGTTTGTCACGAATTGCTAAGTCAAGTTGCCCGGGCTTGACATCTACCAATAACATTTTGACAGAGCGGGTTTGACCTCCCGACCCTTTGATCTGCAGCTGACGCTTTACTGACTATGCCATGGCTCGTAAATTTGAACACGTTTGGAGATAGATAAAATCGACTTACTAACTAGCTCTAGATATACTGGTATATACGATAAATGACTTGGTGGTATTACATTTTTCCAGGAGAAGCAGCAGTACCTCTCGGAGTTGAAGAAGAAGGACGGTGAGCTGAACACGTCCCGAGAGGTGCAGGAGAAGTTGATGGGCCGCATACAGACAATGGAATCCAAGCTGCTGTGTGGTGGCAAAAATATCATCGACCACACTAATGAACAGCAGCGGGCACTACAGCTACGCACTCAGGAGCTGCTCGATCAGAAAGTAAAGTTGATTGTGTATTATCTGTTTTCTATAGAGGACATAGGCTTTTTTTTTTTTTTTTTCACCTTCTTTGTTTGTTGTCATAAGGTTCATGGTTATTTGTTTTTCAAGTTTTACATTTTAATTTAATTTTGAGTTTCCAGTTTTATCATTCTCAATACAGTTTCACACTTAAGAGCTGCTTGATCAGAAGGTAGGGCTTGTTATTGTTTTGACAGCATAGTTACATTCATTATAGTTTTATTTTACTTTATTTTTTTTGTAATAGTTTAACCAGACCACTGAGTTTCAGAACAAAACTCTCGTAGGGCTGGCCCGAAGGATTAGGGCAAGATAAGAACAGAGACTGTTAGGGATGAGAATGCAAGAACTGAGAGAGACAAAATCAGACTAAGATGTAAGAGTAGAAAAGCTCAGATTTGATGAATGAGTGAGCATGACGTAAGAAAGCGTACGATAACTTGGATAGATGGAAAAGGATGGGGAATCCATTTATATGTCAGCATAAGTTTTCCTACCAAAATACAGGGCACGTTGTCTCGAATAGAGAGGACAGTCAATAAGTATGTGTCGAACTGAGAGAAGAGTATGGCAGTGATATGGATAAGTGTCATAAGTAACTGATTTATGGGGCTAATGGATGAATGGTACCTTCTCGACAGAAACGAGAGCGCGAGATGCTTCAGCTTCTGGAGAAAGAGGAGGAATCATCAGGTGAGATCGCCTCCACCTTCTCGTCCTTGCAAGCGGAAGTAGAGGCCAAGACGCGCAAGCTGAAGAAACTGTTTGCCAAATTGCAGTCAGTGAAGCAAGAAATGGGCGACCTGCATGAGGAGTTTTGTCGGGATCGTGTGGATTTGCAACACACGCAGGATGTACTTACTAGGTAAGTAGGGAAGCTGATGGGGATGACTTATTATATATGCAGAATCTACTTAATAAGCTTCACCTGCTAAACGAGACAGAGAAGGGGCGAGGGAACGCGAAAGTGGTCCCGTACCCTAAAAATTGGAACTTTAAATTTTGTTTCTGCTTGGTCTCTGTCTTGAGTTGGCCACCTCCAGCTATGGGGTATGTGCCTGAGTATATACATACATACATACATGCTTAATAGGCAAGAAGGAAAGCTGATGGGGATGATTCATATAACATATGTAGGATGCACTTACAAGGTGATAGTTAAAGCTGGTAGGGATGGTTCTTATGACATAAGGTAAATGTACGGTACTTACTAGGTGAGTAGGGAAGCTAACAGGGATGCCTCTTATGACACACGCAGGCTGTACAGTGGGTCTCATGAATTTGCATACACTCGGTGATTTTATTTTTTGGAAGGATTTTAATGAAGTTGAATTAGGGTTTGTTATGCAATAGTTGATTAATATTATATATTATTGGTTTTATAGGTAATTATTCTTGTAAGTCAATCATACCATTTTTACTTTCATATATAAAATTATGGAATGGTACGGCCAACTATGCTTACTAGGTGAGAAGGAAAGCTTATGAGGATGACTCTTATATTGGTGGTTTCGCCCTTTTCGGGGGAACCAAACCTACTCCACTACCCATCTCTCCCAAGTGACCTTAGGTGGGTCAGCAAGGATTCACGGATAAAGCAATGATCAGGCGGTGCGGTAAAGGTTGACCAATTCTTGCTTTTGTGATCTATGCCAGTTGAATTGAGCGGCTATCTCTCTGCTGGAGGTTTTCATTCTTTTGAAAAAGAAAAGATCATATTATTATTATTATCATCATCTCTGACACCTTTCTTTCTCCTGGGAAACCCCCACTGAAAGATGGCCATGGCAGAAATGCCTTGAGGATCATTTATCCAGACATTCTTTCTTTGCCTGTGCTACAATGCCTCTTCCACTATATGAGAGTTCCGTATGGAGCTCAGTGGTCTGGTTAATCTGCTCTACATAAATAAAAATCTTCAATATAATTTTCCACTTTTTCTAGTTTATATTGAATTTGAGGTTGTCTAGCAACAATATAGACTAGGTGAGGTGTGGTTTTGACCAGTGTACAGTATTATAGTCTATTCGGTGTAAGTAGGCGAGAAATCATGACCTCTATCCTCTGTAACTCAAAAAGGGTTAGAGCAAATTGGCTGTAAATTTCTACATCTATTCCTTGACTGACTTTTCGCAAATGGTAGAAATATTAGCTATATTACTCTAGTCGTTTTTGAGGTACAGAGGTTAAAGGTCATAATTTTTCGCCTACTTACAGCGAATAGACTATAATAAGTTGTTTGAGTGGGTGACAGGATTACCTACAAATTCTGTAGTAAGAATGATTGATCATCTTTTTCTTTGGACGTCATTTTAGTGGCATAATGATCAAGCAGTGGGGTGATATATATTGTTTTGTATGTGAAATTTAGAGCCAAATACCAAACTATAATTATGTCCTGTACCAACATTGCCAACTGTTTATTAGGCCAACCTTGAAGTGCCTTCCCACTTTTCATAGCAAGGACTTTCTGAGAGAGCTAGATGTTGTATTTGATGATAATGATGATTTTATATCGATATTCCAAAGTGATGGTAGTAATGGATGTTTATTTTGTTCCCCAGAGAGCTGAAGTTGAAGGCTCTCATCATAGAAAACTTCATCTCACCCGAAGAGAAGAGAAAAATCTTGTCCCGGGCGTATTTCGATGAGGATGAAGATATATGGAAGGTGAGGCCTAAGTGCAATATTTTGAGTAGTAGTAGTAGTACTGAGTAGTAATAAAACAGTTTAACCAAACCACCAAGTACATACATACTGTACATCAAATTTTAAGACTGAGTGCTCCACACATACGTACAGTTTCAGTCTCTTGTCCTAATGAAGTGAGGTTTGTCATCCTCTACCCAACCTTAGCTGTTTCTGTCTGTCTCTTTTACTGTCCTATTTTTCCTTCTGGGGGCAAGGGGCTAGGAATTCTCCTCCCCTTGTATAATTCTCCCAACTTGACGAGACAGATAAACGGGCGAGAGAACGCGAAAGTGGTCCCGGACCCTGAGAATAGGAACTTTAAAGGTTGTTTCTGTTCGGACATACATATATACCAAGTCTGAAAAAATAAGATTTTGAATTGTATTATATTATCCTTTTTTATTTGTAGATAATATTGTGTGATCTACTGTATATATATACACTATAGTATTTTACTTGAAATTCCCTTTACCTCATGGTATTCATATGTAAACAATCTTCTGTGTATAGCCCAGTACTTGACTGTATATCTATGGTACTTCAAAACATTTCCAGTGCCATAGTAATTTAGTTATAAGTGTGATGATCATAATATTGAACTGTGTCTTTTTAAAATCTTCCCTTACAATCTTTTTATAACTAATTACCAATAACATAACATGTTGTAAACAACAAGCAAACACTCTCATCAATCACTTCTCACATGTCAGCCACCTAAAACCTCACAAAGACGACCGACGTGTCATCCGACGTAAGAGACAATTCCCCACAGACCCTGACTATACACCCTTCACCAATCACCAGACAAAGCATATCATCAACAATCTCAAGCACTCACCCGTCTGTGGCCTAGACAACATAAGCAACATACACCTCCGACACCTGGGACCACAAGGCATACAAACACTCACTAACATATCAAACTACAGCTATTCACACAACACAATACCAGACATTTGGAAGCATGGTATCATCATCACATTCCCCAAACCCAACAAAGACCCCACGCTACCCTCCTCGCACCGCCCCATCACACTCCTTTGCTCCCCCTCCAAAGTCATGGAACGCCTAGTATTACAACTAATTACACCCGACCTACCCCTAGCTCCAACACAACATGGCTTTAGGCCACTGCACTCCACAAACACTCTTCTCACAGACCTTACACAAAGAGCTTTTGACGGCATCAACTCAGCTAGACCACCACACAGATCACTATTAGCCACACTCGACATTAGTAAAGCCTTCGATGCCATCCCCCGCCACAACCTAACAAACAAAATCTACAACACAAACATGCACAACAACACAAAAAGGTGGCTGGCCAACTTCCTAGCAGGCAGATGTGCACACGTATCTTTTGCCGGTCAGTCATCTAAAATCAGAAACTTTCCAAACGGAGTCCCACAGGGATCCGTCCTATCGCCCGCACTCTTCAATCTGTACATGCACGATATAACTACACCCAATACTCCCCAAATAAACTTAGCCTCCTATGCAGATGACATAACACTCACATGCACACACCATGACCCAAGAAGAGCAACAGATCTCCTTCAACCCTATCTCAACACACTACATGGCTGGTGCACTACAAACAGACTGAATCTAGCCCCAGCCAAATCCACCGCAACCCTGCTCACAAGCTGGACAGGTGAACACGAATACATCCCTCAACTCACCATAAACAACACACCCCTAACACATACACACACACCCAAAATCCTAGGAGTAACATATGATACTCATATGACATTCAAACAGCACACCACAAACATTAAAAAGAAACTGACACCCAGACTTAACGCCCTCAGGTCACTTGCTCACACAAAATTTGGACACAACAAAGAAACTACCACCACAGTATATAAACAATACAGTAGACCCCACAAGGGTGCGGTTACCTAAGTCCGAGACATGCGCGCACCCTTGGAGCTTAAGAACCTATGGGAAATTCACTATGTAGTCCGGGGACTCTTCAAACTTACCCTTTTTTCGCCCAATAACCCCTGAAAAACATGAACTAAGGAAAGAATACCTGCACAGTATAGAAATGTGATTAGATTAGATAGAATAGGGGTATTACACTCACTTTGGATGGTTTATGTATGCGTGGAGGTTGGGATGTTGGTCTTACTGAGGAGTCTCGGACCCTCAGTAAGACCAACATCCCAACCTCCACGCATACATAAACCATCCAAAGTGAGTGTAATACCCATATTCTATCTAATATCTAATCACATATCTATACTGTACAGTAGTCCCTCGTTATCGACGGCTTTTTTATAGACGGATTTGATTATAGACGGATTGCTTTATCATAGACGGATTCGACTATCGACTGACTTTAGACTGATTCGAGTATCGACTGATATATCGACGGATTAATTGTTTATTTATATTACTCTAATATACCAACCAAAAGTGGATTAAATGATGAACAATAAGACATACAATAATAAGAAAATACACCGAAAACGAGAGCAAAAATAATTAGCCTAAAGACTTTAGGTTTTGAGTGAATCCGGATTCACCGACGATCGGAGCGTCACTTTCGACCTCCATTTTTAATGTTGTCAAAACAAGGCAGAAGCTCTAAGTCCACCCGCCTTTTACTTGCTTATTTGTACCTGAACCTTGTATCTCTTGCGTTTATTATGGCCTCTAATGTATTCAGTGATAGATATTTGCAATATACTCTAATATGTAAGGTTATGTGTAAAGGAAACGCTTAAAAGTACATAGGATAGGAGACCACGGATACTGTACGTGTATGTACGGTACCGTAATGTACGGTAATGCGGTATTGACGGTTTTTGCTATCGACGGCAGTCTTAAGAACGTAACCCCCGTCGATAACGAGGGATTACTTACAGGTATTCTTTCCTTAGTTCATGTTTTTCAGGGGTTATTGGGCGAAAAAAACGCACGCTTTGCTTTTTTCGCGCTTTTTTCGCACCCTTGGATTATACGCACCACACGGACATCTGCCGCACGGTTGGAGAATCGCACCCTTTTAGTGCGCACCCTTGCGGGGCCCACTGTACATAAGATCAGCATTGGAATACGCAAGCCCAGCCTGGGCTTCTAACCTAGCTGAAACACATCATAAGACCTTACAGACTATCCAAAACAAAGCCCTGAAGATCATTACAGGCTGCACAGCTACTGCACCCACAGATCATCTACATCAAGAAACCAAAATCCTCAAAGTCAAAGACCATCTGGACATGAGAGGCACTCAATTCCTGGCAGCAGCCTCCACGAACCAAGACCACCCACTAAACTACATGGCAACACACCCACAGACACCAAGAAATATCAAAACAACACCCAGCACACGGTATCACACACAGTTATTGTCCTCTCTCCCTCCCTGCCCACCCCGAACCAACTTCCAGAAGCACATCCATACTCATATCTCTCGCCAATCCATCCACTCACTCACAGACAACACGCAGCTGCATGCACGACCTCCCGAAATCCATCCTTCCGAATCCTCCCTCCCTCGCGAGGACAGAGTCCACCTGGCCAGGCTGAGATGCGGACACCATCCAGCTCTCCTGAGCTATCAGAAGAGACTGGATGACTCCGTTGTCGACGCCTGCCCGGGATGTAACACAGCACCCCATACCATTAAACACATCATAGAAGACTGCATTTCACACAACCACTTATGCCAACAACACAACCTACACTCAATGAGAGCTCTGTGGGAAAGCCCGATCGTGGCCATGGCCTTCCTCAGGGACTCGGGGCTGTTCGGCCAGGCAGCTTAGGGAACAACAACAACAACAACAACATAACAGCAATATTCAGTCATCATACCAAAATAACATTTCCACAGCAATAAGCAAAATTACTTGTAATAATCTTCAGGCCTTTTATTAAGCGCCATTTCTCTCTAGCCCTCGCTTCGAGATTCAGTAGCACTAAACTTACTAACATAATTACAGTACAGTAAACCCTCGCTCTTTCGGACTAATTGGGGGAGACCCCTGTCCGAAAGTGTCAAAAGTCCGAAAGGGCCGAGTCCGAACTCACACTTCAGCCTTTCAGACAAATCCGAAAGGCTGAAATAATGTCCGAAGTTTATAAGTCCGAATACACATTCACCTAACCAGACAAGTCCGAAACTCGGCTCTTTGGTCCGAATGCGATTTAATTTTTCTCAGCCTTTCGGACAAATCCAAAAGGCTGAAGCATGAGTCCGAAGTTAAATGTAGTCCGAAAGTGTAGTCCGAAAAGGACGGAGGTATTTTCTCAGCCTTTCGGACAAATCCGAAAGGCTGAACCATGAGTCCGAATTGAAATGCTAATCCGAAAGTCTGAGAATTCCGAAAGATTGAAGTCCGAAAGAGCGGGGGTTTACTGTACATACATACACATACATACATACATACATACATACATACATACATACATACATACATACATTCATTTAAAGACCGAGTGCTGCACACGAAGTGCGGTTCTGGTCTGGCGTCGTAATGGCGGCGTTCTAGGCAACCTTGGTCAGAGCTGCCTCACTTGTCATGTTTTCTATTCAAGATCAGACCGTAATGATCCCACGCCATTCTTGGTTTGCCCCATGGTGCAGCTCTCTCCACGTTCACATACTTGCATCTTTTCACATAAAGTAGACTTTATTACTGAAAGACTATTACTCATTTCCTTGCTCAAGGAAAATAGTACCGGCTGCTAGTGTATGTGAAAACCATGATGCCTGAGTAGGGGATTGAACTTGGGTCTCCCAGGTGGAAGACCAAGATACAGTACTCTCCACTACACTACTGAGCCGGTAGTGTAGATTATAATTGTAGCTAAAAACCTTCTCTGCAATCTCTGGTGGGACCAATTTTCACCCTGGCCCATGGACTATTAAGACATCACTTGAGGATCCACTTTACATCACTATGGCTCAGTCTGTGTCTGGACATCTAACAGAACAGGCTGGCAAATAAGAGACTACTTCATACCGTGTCCAAAACCTAAGTTCCTTGTTTTAGTCATTACAGTACAGTAGGGTCTCACATAGAACGAGAAATTGGTCGATAAACGAGGCCGTTCTATGTGATCGCGGAATTTTGGTGGCCCAATATGGTCAATGTTCACTGTAAGCGTAAATTTCTGTCAGGAGCGTACGATATTTCGGCGCTCTATATGAGAACTCCTCGGCTTTGCCCTAGTTTGATGGCGAAATCGTTCTATATGATCACATTCGTTCCTAACGAAAATTTTGGAACAATATTTTAGGTCGGTCGTTCTATAAGCGACTCGTTCTATGCGAACACGTTCTATGTGAGCCCCTACTGTATTATTATGTACCGGTATACAAAGTTGAAGTTATTCTGTAATTCCCATTATGATAGCCAAAACAATGCAAATGCGAGCACATTTCCCTGTATTCCCTCTCACATTCACTCCAATCCCAGTTTGCTACCCCGCATAGTCTGTTTTCAGCTGATGGTAAATTCAATCCCTTTGTAGCTGATTTCTCAATATTTAATGGAAAAAATATTAAATTACGACAGTAGGTTTCTACATCACAATAATACTAAGTTCTCATAATTTAACAACATACTTTGCTACTAAATCATAGCTTGTAAAGTTGGAGGGAGACAAGCTGTTTTTCAAGCAATTTTTATGGGCAATTATGGTCTGGCAGCTTCAAAATTTACACTATATTACAATTCAGCCGCCTAACATACTCTACCTTCAGTCTAGTTGCCGATACCAGTGCAAAAAAATCCTAAAATATATAGAGAAAATACTTGCTCCTGGAAAATTGACGAAAAAATTGCTTGTATGAAAGCGGCTTAAAGAAGATGGGGGGGACATGTCAGTTAACCGTCGACAGGAAAGAACACTATAGTTGAATACTATTTTACCCCCTGCTGTCTGTTCAGGTCCGCGCTGTGGTGAGACAGACAGGCGGGACTTTAAAGCGACCCGTTTCTTCCGCTTCCCGTCGCCCCACCTCCGAGTATGCCCGCACCCAGGCAGCACTCCAGCATAACCCCAGATACAAGGTGACCCATTATTGCAGTCTGTATCATGAGATTTAGTTATATATTTAATTTTTTTGTATTGTGAGATATATTTACTAGATTACTGTATTTTACTTCCCTTGTATCTTTGTATGATAATGATTTTTTTTATTGTATTAGATCTGATATTTTGTTGCTCCTTGGTGTTGTTATAAAATAAGGTATTAATAACCTAGTACTCTAATTTTCCCTAGGGTGAGAACATCATGGCGGTAGAGGCGGACCCCCCTGTGCGGACGACCCGTGACTGGGAGGGCCCATCGGTGGCCCCCCGGGTGGCAGCGGCCCTAGAGGCAGCCCTCACACCCCTGGATGGAGACCTCAGTATTGATGCCTCCCTTGCATCACTCACACACCCTCAGCCAGCAGTCAGGGCTGCCCGCAAGGAGAGGCTCAAGGGAAAGTGAGTATTACATCTTACCTATACAGTATTATCATTTTAGATAAAGTCGGAAAGAATGACATATATGTTTGAACATATCATCTTTGGTTCGGACATAGGACTGTATTCTCAGTCACCACAATACACTCTTTCCAATAGTAAACTTGATCCGTTGTATTTACGAGGCCTTTGAGATCATGGTATATCAAAGAAGAGGAATAATTTTGATTGGTCGATCATGAAGCTCTATGAATAGCAAGGTTACCAATATGTATAAATAGGAAGTCTGGCAAAACTGATCTGTTTTATCTATTACATGGTCATGAATTCACCCTTATGATGGTGTGTTGCTAATCATCCAGGTTGTGTGTTGATTGAGAATACGGCCCATTACTTCGGTCTTTCAGACTTTCAGAAATGTTATGCTTCTCTGATTAGTCCAAAGGGAGGGATTTTACTGTAAATCTTTAGCTCAATTGATTGGAGCTGAGTTTTGATTTGGTATGCATGCGAAAGAATGGGATGTAATGTGTATTTTTTCCTGTAAGGGAGAGTATAAAGGTTAAATTGGCCATTGCTAGGTTTGTTTACATTAGGTTAGTTAGTTATGTAGATCAGATTAACCAGACCACTGAGCTCCATACGGAACTCTCATAGGTCTGGCTTTAGATTAGGTTTAAATGTATATTTATTTATATAATAAAAGTTTCTAGAAATTATAGTCTTCTTAATTTCTCTGGCCAGGTTTTAAGTTTATTGTTGTAAGTTGGTTAAATATTGCAAGGTATGGGTAATGTCATTTTAATTGCTTGTATGTTTATGCTCTTAATTATGCATCTTTGTCATCATTGCATGATTACAAGTTTTTAACGTATGTTTAAGGTTAATTTGAACTTTATATGATTATCACTGTTATATGTAGCACAGTTCAAGGGCAATGTGCCTTACAAGTCTGCATATGCTATTTATGTTTTATTTTATCTTCAATCCTATTTTTAATTGTTTTATGTTATTAGCCTCAGTTCGGGACAGCAGTGCATTTCACAAATTGATTTTTAGTTTCCCTCAAACCTGAATGAAAACCTGACTGTCCCCCTGTTTTGCATTTAGTTCCATTCTTTTCCAGTCACCTACAGTACACAGATTCTATAACCTCAACCAAGACAGATAATGAGGAATTAGGATGAAATAAATATCCCAGGACTGAATCGTTTAATACAGTACAAATATATCCCTAAGTCATAGTCTCACTAGTCCTTATACTTTCAATTATATGAGAAATTTTTCCTTGTGTCAAAGATGAAGACCTGTGAGTAATCAACTTTGTTGTTCTGATTGAAATTGTATGGTGGGAACTGACCAAATATAATCAACTGTCACTGTCTGATTGAAATAGTCTATGTCCCTCTTTAGACACTGTAGTTCCCTGTCTGTGGGTGTGTTGCTAGCCACAAGTAGAGGCAAGCTATTTTAATAGATTTCACTAAAGTAATGTAAACAGCTCCACTAACTTTGAATAGCTCGCTCTGTTACCTTGAGTTACTCTCGGCGAGTAGAGATGTTATTATGACGCTAGGGATGAATCCATAGTTAGCTTGCTTCTACTCGCTGCTAGACACATATCTCCTGTAGACACATCCTGAGTCTGCCACATCCAAAATTCTGACAACACGTGAGCTGACGCCTATTCTCCGCCACTTTTTCAGGTTGCCTTCTTATGAGATTGGTGCTGTAATAAAAACTTGCAAACAGACCATGAATACGATCATTCCCGAGGTACCACGTGTGTGATTTTTGTTTAAAGCGTCTTGTCTCCTAACCACGCTGGGAAATGGAAGTTGTATAGTGCCTTTGAAGCTAACCTCTGGCGTTTCTAACTTGTTCATAGAGCTAACAGGGATGTGCTTTGAGGACTTGACACCAATATTTACTGAAACCTAGCAGTTGGTGCTGTTGCTATTTTCTATTTCTAGAACAACAGCCTGATATACTTAGGATTTTTTGGTTGAGAGAATGAGAGAACACAGATTTGGTAGCAGATTAGAGCTTTTTTCAAGTAGATAAGTATGGGAGAGAATTAGATAGATAAATTTATAAGTTGAGTGAGATTGAAATTACTAGCTAGAAATTATTCTTTTAATACAAAGTTATTAAAAGTATATGAATATGCTGAAGACCTTTGTTTGGAAGTAAAATATATATTAGACAAGACAAATGTTTTAAGATACTAAGAAATTGTTGATGTAAAATATATAATTGAGTGTAATCTGTGGGATTTATAGTTCTGTAATACAAGCAAGTGTGTGAGAAAGGGAGGGAGATTTTAGAAGTGAAAACGTTAATGTTCTTAGAAGTTAATCTAGGGATTCAAATACAAATTTAGTATGTTAATATGTAGGTGTCAGATTGTAAACTTGGGATTGTTAATCTTTTATAGGGGAGATATTATTTAAGAAACCCTTTCCAAGCGAGCATGAGCTAATCCATGTGTGTGTGCCCCAGATTGTTCTCCAGGGGACAGAGATAACATGCTGATAGCCTATAGTTGCCATGAGGCATTTTCTTATTTGTAATATTTTTGCCCCATGCATATTAGTCTCCTCTTTATGATATGCAAAAGAATACAAAGGAAAACCTTTTAATCAATCTGCCCCAGGATAGAGCAGAGAGCCCTTGTTTATCAAGGGGAACATAAAAGAAACCTGTAATCAGGAGAGTTGATCATTTAAAGAACTTACAAATAGGATAAAATGTTGATGTCAAAGTTTTCAAGGTTTCCTAGCAGCCATCCCTGAGCTATAGTCTGTCCCGTTACTGCTTCCTAACTACTATTACTACTCTGTCGTTGGTGCCAGCCTCCCCCGCCTCAAAATTAATCATGATAACTAAACCAATAGATGTGGAATCCATTACAGTAGTCCCACAAGCTCTTATATCGTAATATGGAAAAAAATTAATGTAGAGATACAAGACCAAATTATTTAGATTTTCCCATACTTAAATGGTGGAGTGCTTATTTTCTGTGGTGTACTCCCAAGATCTTACATCAAGTCATTAAAGTATCTTATGGTTTACTACAACTTTATAAGTTGTTTTAGTATTGACAGGCAGAGGCAGAATAGTTTTTATTTTATTTTGAATTATATATTTATATAATCAGTACTAAAAGAATGGCAAATATAGTATTATATTAAAATAGCTACTCAAACGTTAAGGTTGCCACTACTGTACATTAATGTATCACTTTTCCTGTAAACCAACAGCATATCCCTCATATTGACACTGCAGGTTATCTCCATTAGCTTCTGTGACCCTAGTCATTTTAGGGTGGTAAATTTTGTTTTGCTGATATTGTTTAAGCAGCATAGGTTGAGCATCCGTCGGACTGGTGAGCCAACTCCACAGAAGTATTGCAAATTTTAATGCGAGGAAAACACTATAAATAATCAGCCATCCAGATTATTTTTTCTATGTGTATGATAGAGACAAAAGGCAAAGCTGCCTGTGACAAATATCTCCCCCAAAATTGAAAGTGATGGTAATTATTTTGAAATTTATATTTTTTATATGATTTTAGGTATATTGGAAAGAAGTGTGGTGTGCTCGTTTAGTGTAGAGGTGTTTGTGAGAGCTCTGTGTAGGTGAGATACAAACAGAAACAATGAGAGAAGCCAGATAAATGAGACAGGAGCTTCAGCAACTCCTTATCACGTGCCTATAAGGCCTCCCCTGCTCAGTTGGTGTCTATAATATCCCCAGAGCCCAGATGATTGATGGTTGACCACTGAATCCGGCAGACCAACTCAATGGCCATCTCGTCGAGGGGATGTGCGGCCCTATTTAAAAAGAAACAAATAACTAATAATAATGAATGATAATAATAATAATATTTATTTTTATTATTATTATTAAAGATATTAATACCGACATTAATGCATCAGTAACTATACAGCTATATACGGTAGGAGCTACCGTATGTTTCATGCGGGGAGTTTACATAAGCTTGGTTTGAGTTCCTTGCCTCAGACTGAGAATATATACTTATCTCCAGGATAATCATAATGTTCCTGTATGTTTGCACTTGTTCTTCTCAACTACCGTACCTTAGATAAAAAAACAAAAATTTGCGATTGACATGTAATTATAATTTTATATTTCAGTTACATTAGCCCTGAACATATTTTTTACACATTTTGTTATTTACTATTTTCATCAATTATTTTAAAGCTAAGTATTATTTATACGGTATTCACATGATGAGTTTTCTTAATGTTTAGGGAATTTATGGGATGAGAGAAATAACTTCTTTTGTTATGGCTTACATATCTAAGTTTACTGTACCGTTTAACACTAATGATTACACTGATATCACACTAATATAAATAGAACCAATTTTAAGGCAACATTCTTAATTACAGTAATATACATTTAACCAAATTACATTAACATGCAACAATTTGAATTGCATTTGTTTTCCTACAAAATATTCTATAGTACATTACTACTGCTTAAAGAAATGGACATCACTTTTTGGTATGCCTCTTGCAGCCGAAATCAGTTATAGGAATATTCTCTAACATGATAGCGTGATGTCTGTACAGGTGTGAGTGCTGATAAGGCTACACCAATTTGTTTTTCAACGTTTATAGCCAAGTTCTGAAGCATCTGGGTTTCTAGGATATATTACAGCTTGGTATTGTCTTATTCCACTATGTGGAAGTCTCTAACCAATATATTGCTTCACTTCCTGACCCCAGACCATTGGTAGTTTTCCACTGCCAGCTTAAGCCATTCACTTGATTATATATATCTTTCTTGGCATTCTGCTCTCATCCATTCTCTGCACATGACCATACCACCTCGATGTACTTCTCTTTATCCAGATTTCTCTCTCCGACTCCAAAGACTTACACTTCCCTATTGCTTATTCTGTCCACCCTACAACATGGCACAAGTTAAATTGTCAGCAAGTAAAACAGTAAAAATCCAAGTACTTGGGCTCTCTATTTACTAACACACACACATGACCTTTGGTACAAACAAAATTGACCATAAGTGCAAATGAAATATTCCCAAGTGTTCATTCTTTCTTTTCCCTACCCCTTGGCAAGTCACCTGTTTTCATATTGTTTAATTAATCTGAGCCCTGTACAGTACAATAACACTAATAATTCGGCAGGTGCCCAACCCCGAAAGGGGTTGAAATAGGGGAGCTATCCCCCCGCCAAAGGCGGCTTTCTAGGGCCTTTCCTAGCTGTTGCTAAGAGGATTGGGTTCTAGTCCTGTGGTGATGGGCTGGTCTTTCAGAGTGAGAACTGAGCGATCTCTGCCATACCCATAGCTTACTCTGACTGTTCCTTTAGCTTGTGTGTTTTCTGGATCTCAAGTGACGGCGTCTCTTCCGTGGATTGACCTCCCAATCTACCAAGATTGGAAGCCAAAGCGTCACATTTTTCCCTTGCCCCTCAACTTTCTCTTCTTATTTGCTGAGGGGCACAGGGCCCTGGGTGGGGCTTTGGTTTCCCGTGCGTTTCCGCACCCTCCTCAGCTCCCCGCCATGGAGTGGCTTCGGTCACCCAGGCTTAATTGTGGTCGGCGGGGAGGGTTCTGTGGGGGCGCTCGGTTATGGCCTTGGAATT
Organism: Paralithodes platypus; assembly: GCA_032716605.1. Classification (NCBI taxonomy): domain Eukaryota; kingdom Metazoa; phylum Arthropoda; class Malacostraca; order Decapoda; family Lithodidae; genus Paralithodes; species Paralithodes platypus. Next base: position 10,643,772 of record CM064483.1, on the reverse strand, counting down.
GCTCGGGGCCTTGGGGCTGTTCGGCCAGGCAGCTTGGGGAACAACAACAACAACAACAACAACAACAACAACAACACTAATAATTTGGTGTACAGTAATTATAATGTAAAACTTGCAAAATAAACAAACCAAAACTGGGACAACACAAGATAAATGCAAAAGAACTAATCAAAATCGCTATGTGGAAATAACGCTTAATAAAATACAATTTTGAAATAAAAGAACATAATCCACCACATTTATGTGACATGAAATTGGTGTTATGCAGAATTCAAGTACTGTAACATGAAGAGGCTGATGGTTTTTACTATTATTAACCTTGAGCATGTGAATTAACTAAACAATTCACTTATACCTAGTTACTGAGGCCTCGGACTTAACACTGCTTACTTATGTATGTTCTTATGCTCACTATATCTTATGGCTAACACTTAATTTAACCCCCGGGGGGATGGTTCACTTTTTGGGCAATTTTTGCATGTATTCATTATTTTTCTAGTTTCCTCCCTAGACTTCCATCAAATTTAAAAAAATATCCATTAGATCCCCCTTCTAGATTAATTTGTACATTTTCGGTAGAAAAATTATCCCGGCTGAAGGCCGGTTCTTCCAACATTACAGGCTCAGTATCGTTCGCCAGGGGGAAAAATTGACACCTAAATAGCACGAAAGGTCTAAATATTGACGAAGAAATGGGGCGAAAGGTCTTAAAATCGACTAACTAATGGGGCAAACATCTGAACATCTGAAAACTAATGGGGCTAAACATGAGGGAGAAAGTGGTCCAGAAAACCGGCCCATCCCCCCTTAAACTGGCACCCCTTGGGTAGGCGTGATGCAGCTTGGGCTAGATTAAGAAGAAGGAACACTGAGAGTAATCGGAATAAATATAAACAGGAGAGGAATAGATATGTTAACATAATTAGGCAAGTTAAAATGAACTATGAGAAGAACATAGTAAATAAATGTGAAAGTGACCCTAGATTATTTTATAAATATATAAACAATAAGTTGAAGGTAAAGAAACAAATGACTAAATTAAGAGTTGATGCTAGGACGTATGAAAATGTATCGGACATGTGCGAGGTAATGAATAACAAATTGGGGTCAGTTTTTACTAAAGAGGAAGGTTTTGACGAACCACAGGCGGGAGTACTGGAGAGTGGTCTTAGTAAGATTGAAATAACTAGAGATGAGCTGTTATCTGCGATGAGAGGAATTGAAGTAAGGAAAGTTATGGGGCCGGATGAAGTGTCTGCCTGGGTTTTAAAGGAGTGTGCAGAGCAATTAGTGGAGCCAGTGAGGGACATACTTCAAGCTTCCTTAGATAAAGGACAGGTTCCTGTTGAATGGAAAAGAGCTAATATCATTCCGATATACAAGAATGGAAATCCTGTGGACCCTCTAAACTATAGACCAGTTTCACTTACTAGTATTGTATGCAAGATTTGTGAAAAGATAATTAGGAAGAGATGGATAAAAATGTTGGAGAGAAAGAAGATAATAACCCCAAAGCAATTTGGATTCAGAGAAGGGACATCTTGTGTTACCAGTTTGCTATGTTATTACAGTAGGGTGATAGATGTACTCCAAGAAAGAGGCGGATGGGTGGACTGCGTCTACTTAGACCTTTCCAAAGCATTCGATAAGGTACCACATAAGAGATTGTTATCTAAGCTTGAGACGCTGGGATGTGTCAGGGGGAGTTTGCTGAAATGGATGGAGAGCTATTTAACAGATAGGGAAATGAGGACCAACATTAGAGGAACTTACTCATCGTGGCGGAAAGTTGAGAGTGGTGTGCCGCAGGGATCTGTGTTGGCACCTCTCATGTTCCTTATGTACGTGAATGACCTGCCGATAGGCATAAACTCCTACATGTCAATGTTTGCGGATGACAAAAATTATGAGACAAATAACAAATATAAGTAGTTGTGAGGAGCTGCAAGGGGATTTGGATAAAATATACGAATGGAGCACCAAGTGGAAAATGAAATTTAATATAAGTAAATGCCATGTGCTAAATATGGGAAGAAGTGTGAATAGACCAAATTGGGAGTACAGGATGGGAGATAATATAATTAGCAAGGCCGAAAAAGAAAAGGATTTAGGGTTGATTATACAAAAATAACTTGTCGCCAGAGAAACATATTAACAAGCTCTTTAGCGGAATGTATGCAATGGCCGGGAATATGAAAGTTGCTCTGAACTACTTGGATGAGACCATGGTAGCGAAAATTATAAAAAGTATGATTAGACCAAGATTGGAGTATGCAGCAGTGGTGTGGTCCCCGCATCTAAAGAAGCATATTCACAAGTTAGAAAGAATCCAGAGAGCAGTTACTAGATTGGTTCCAAGTCTCAGAACTGCCATATGAAGGGAGGCTAGACAAATTAAATCTACCGAGTCTAAAAGAGAGGAGAGAGAGGGGAGACATGATAATGATGTACAAATGCACCCGGGGGCTGGAGAGGCTGGATAGGGAGGATATATTAATTATGGATACAGGAATAACTAGAGGCCACAGCTACAAAGTAAAAAGACCTACCTGCAAGAACGATATCAGGAAGTTTAGCTTCCCCTATAGATTTATTGACAAATGGAATGGGCTGGAGGAGGAGTTGGTAGGGGCAAGGAACATCCATATTTTCAAGAAAAAATTGGATAAAAGTAGACTGAGAGACGGGACAACACGAGCTTAGCTCAACTCCTGTAAACTACAATTAGGTAAATACAATTAGGCAATTAGGTAAATACCACACAAGCAAGGTTATGTGCTACATGTATCGGAGCCTTGAATCCACTACAATTTATCATTATATTGATTAATTTGCTGTTTATTTGTATATGAAATTGGACTGTACATGATTAGGAGCTGTTAAGATATAAATTAGTGTCCCACCCCTATAAAGATCTTGGGATGGCCTCTGGGTGACAACTGCCCGGGGTTGCCTGGAGCTGGATACCTGGGGATAGTGACCTCCAACGTTGGCAAAATACCAATCGTGACAAAAAATACCAATCAGAAAAAAAAATTAATCATAATGAATAAGAAATTTCTCTGATAGTTGACTCGATTACAGCTACTTTTTGACTCGAGAGACTGGCTCCGATACATCTACCGCTAAAGCGCTTGTGTGACACTGGCTTTATGTTCTTATATTCATGTTATCTTATGGTTTGGACCTTCTATATGTTCCTCTAACTCTTATATTTTGGCTTGGACCCTCTATATATTCCTCCAACTCCTATGTTTTGGCTTGGACCCTTTATATGTTCCTTATATGTTCCTCCACCTCGTATGTTTTGGTTTGGACTCTTTATATGTTCCTCCAACTCCTATGTTTTGGTTTGGACCCTTTATATGTTCCTCCAACTCCTATGTTTTGGTTTGGAACCTTTATATGTTCCTCCAACTCCTATGTTTTGGTTTGGAACCTTTATATGTTCCTCCAACTCCTATGTTTTGCTTTGGAACCTTTATATGTTCCTTCAACTCCTATGTTTTGCTTTGGAACCTTTATATGTTCCTCCAACTCCTATGTTTTGCTTTGGAACCTTTATATGTTCCTCCAACTCCTATGTTTTGCTTTGGAACCTTTATATATTCCTCCAACTCCTATGTTTTGCTTTGGAACCTTTATATGTTCCTCCAACTCCTATGTTTTGGTGTGGATCCTCTATAGGTTTCTCCAGCTCCTATGTTGTTTCATATTTTTAAAGCATGTCTACTAACAAGTTTTGAAATATTGGATTATAATTTTGTATCTATTTATTTATTTATTTTTTGTTTTTGCTTATTATAATTTTGTGTACAGTACCTGTATTACTTTTATAAGGAGAATGTATGAGGTGTGTAGAAAGAAAGGAAAAGTTGCAGTATAGAAAAAAAATAGTTCCAAGTATTTTTTATTATTTTTTATCATTGATTATCGTAATCCTTGAATTTTACATTTCCTTTAGGAAGCTTTGATTTTACTATACTGTATTGTAATTGATAATTTAAATTAAAAGACAAAATTATCGAGTACAGTATGTGGCATTACATTTTTTGTTTTGTTTTGTTACTTGTGCTATAGTTCTACGCACTTTATATATTGCCACAGGCCGTAGCGCGGTTAGTAGAGCACTCGCCTGAAAACCGTGAGGTTGACGGTTCGAGTCTTGGGCCAGCCAGTGTGTGTTATTGGCAGACACCATTGATGTTGGTGGACGGTGCTGTCTAGCATTCTGTGGCAACTATTCACTGAAGTCCCTGATCATCAGGGCACCCAACCTAGCCCAGCTTTTGAACAGGGAGTGCATGGTGTTATAAACCGCATCATATATCGCACTGGAATTAATCTGTTACCAGCTTGCATTTATCAAGCAGTTGTATTTTACTGTGGATATACAGATCAATTACTCCATCACTTTCAGATAAGAGCCCTGAAGGCTTTCCTCTAAAAATCTTGGGTTCAAATTTTATTGTTAGGTGATGGGATTTCTTAAATTTTATTGTTAAAGACAGGTTGAATATGTACTGTATAATTGACTGTATCCTCTTGCTCTCTAGATTTCAAGAATGGATTTAATTTATTTGACCATATTCATTTGCTCTCCAGATTCAAGAGTGGATTACGCCCCCCATCACAAGTGCCGGACAGCTCCCTGTACCCAAAGTCCCGCGGTCTGGTGCCCAAGTAGCCCGGCCCACGTGGACTCTCCGCGGCTCCTTGGCCCTCCAGGATGACTATGATGATGATCCCAGCTTCTTTGGAGCCCAAAATGACGGTTCGGGCTTCTTTGGGGCCTACTCCAGGGAAGCCAGTCCTGCCAACTATGTCAGAAGTGAATCCTCGAGTGAAACTGAATCTGAATTTGAAGATTACGGTGAGAATATAATTGTGGATGAGACTGAATGTATGAGAGAGGATACTAACTTTGAGATCGCTAGAGATGGTAGGGATTCGGTCTCACCGTGTCATGATAGATTAAAGCCCTGCTCAGTAGTGCAGGTGGTTAGTATCGAGGAATCTCTTCACTTGAGTACCGACAAGGGATCTCACTTTCTCCTGGGGCCATTTGGAGCGCGGCGCACCTGTTATCACTGTAGGCCTCAAGTCAAGCGTTGTGCGACATCCTGGTGCAGACGTCACTCTAGGAAGGTGCTGCCAGCTACTTCTATTTGTGTCCACCACCATCACCACCCAACTCATCCCCATACTTCTTCCTCCCCCACCCCTGAGTGCCGTTGTGCATTATCAACTCCACACAAAGTAACCCATCCAATAAAGAGCTTGTCCCGTAAAAGTCACAGTCTGGTTAAAGGCTGTCCAAATCATACTCAAGCCAGGCCCTGCCCCCGAGTGTTGGAGGGCAACATTCCCCATAGGTTTAGCAGCCTCACCCGCAAGAGGACCATTGAGTGGAAGGCCCCCAGACACCCCTGCACCTATGAGCGAGTTCTCTGGCGCCTCCCTTCACCCATTTGGCGTCAGCTGGAGTTGTGTTTAACGTACATTGAGGACGATAATGCCCTTACGTTCCTGACACCGGTGATGTACTCGCTGCGTAGGTTCACGGGCATGTCCGGGTCCCGACTAACATACTCTCTAAGCCGAGACAGCTACGGGGTGACAGAGAGATCACGGGAGGACCTGATCATGGCACTGTGTCTTTGTTGTGTCTTGCTTTTCTTTTGCAGACTCTACCAGGGGTTCCACGGATGTCTGACACATCTATTGCACTCCGTGTGGTGAGGAGAGGGGGGGGCTCGTCCAATTCAATTTTAAGAATGGTTTCATTGGTAAGAGGTTTGTATTTGAGGGGTACAGTTTCTCTTTCTCTCTCGCTCTCTCTATCTCTATATCTCTATATCTCTATCTATATATCTATATACAGTATTTACCTATCTCTCTCTCTCTCTCTCTCTCTCTCTCTCTCTCTCTCTCTCTCTCTCTCTCTCTCTCTCTCTCTCTCTCTCTCTCTCTCTCTCTCTCTCTCTCTCTCTCTCTCTCTCTCTCTCTCTCTCTCTCTCTCTCTCTCTCTCTCTCTCTCTCTCTCTCTCTCTCTCTCTCTCTCTCTCTCTCTCTCTCTCTCTCTCTCTCTCTCTCTCTCTCTCTCTCTCTCATTTCAAAATATGAACAGTTTACCATTGAAGGTGATTTTAGGTAATGGTTCGACAGCATATGCCACAACCCTACATAATTGGTCTGACCTGGCAACTATGAGTGGGTCTGGTGTTCTAGGCATGTAAGTGTAAGAGGGCTATCACACTGCACACTATTTGGCATGACCTGGTTACAGTATAAGGATAATTTTACTTGTGTATCAAACAGATTAACTTGCTCATGTAGTAATGTACACCCTATGTGGTGGATTGTGTTCTTTTATTTAATAATTTTCATTTTAGTAAGCGTTGTTTCCACATAGCGATTTTGATAATTTAATTTGACTTTATATTGTCCTTGTCCCAATTTTGGTTTGTTTAGTTTGCAAGTTTTACATTTTAATAGCCGTAAGGCACTCGCTCGACTCGGGTATTAATGTTATGAAAAGAATGACACAAAATTACTTGTAAATGGATGAAAATGTAAAGCGTTTAAATCTGTCAACAAGTACCTGAAGAAGCTATCTGCGAAACGTTTTCAATAAAGTGCTCCTCCTCAGATGGTGTCTTTTATCCAACTACTGTCAGCTTGCATCCATAGTGAATATATATTTCAGAGTTGTGAATGTATCTATGGCTATGGGTTTCACACTTGGTTTTATGTGCGATATTTCAATTGCAATTTAACGCAGGATATATCACAAGTAATGTAAAGTACAGTATATTGGGTCTATTGTGGTATTGGTAAGGTATTGATGTTATCGTGATATTATGTCTAATTTGGTAAATTATCGATGCATTTAATTAGCCTGATATACAGTATGTACTATACTTAAGTCCACCCAAATAGTGAGCAGTGTGATACCAACTTGAATGGTGTATAACTGATTAAGTGAATACTGCACTTATTGCACATATTGACTAAATTATAGACTAAATTTTCTACTGTGAAAATTGCACATATGATACTTTTTTTCATCAGGTTTACCTATGCAAATGTAAGAATAAAATAAGGCATACTAATTAGGACTTAAACATAAACTTAAAAATAACCTACAGTTAAGACTAGGGATTGCCATGCGTATACCAATCCTTCAGTTGCATTTAATTTCTGCCAGTTACTGATTATGGATTTGGAGGGAGTATCACACTAGAGCTTTTATCGCCAATTTTCGATGGCCAATAATTATCCGGCAACCTTTCCGAGGGATTTATCATTGGTATCGGAAAGTAAAAGGAGGATGGATTATTTGTGGTAGCTGAATTCTGGGATAACTTTAACACTTTCAATCAGTTACTGCCAAATTGTTTAATGTTTTAGTTACCTTCTGACAATTTTATTCAACTTACAAAGAACGTGTCAATATTAAAAGAGTGTTGAGTTTATCTTTAACCCTTTGATACTTATAGGTGTTTCCTAAGTTGAATAAAGATAAAAAGTGGCGAAGAATGTTGCAAGAAAGAGCCCTCGTGTGATACCGGTTTTATTTTCACCCGGTTGTACTTTGTGGGATGCAGCGGTGGAGTGGAGGTCGGACAAGAAATCAAAATGTCTCATTCCATTTGCCAGTACTGTATTAGGATTTGTGTTTAAAGTCTTCTTGGCCTGTGCAATCCAAATGATGACCTTTTTCTTATACTGTATATATTCTTGCTACTGTCAGATGATTTTGATAGTTTAGGAAGACTTTGTACTACGGGAAGTGCAAAACAATCTCTTAAGTCAAAGATCAGTTGTTCAATTATTTGTTATCTTAAAGAAGGGAAATGGTTCGGTTTCCTCTTCCCTACTGAAAATAACATAGAGAGAGTTATCCCCCTAACTGTCCAGTATTTAAAAATAAAAAATTACAGGGGAAGGAAAGTGTCAATCCCTTCTCAGACCCTATTAACAGCTCTTATTTGTCATATACATACATAAATTTAAAGTGCTCCACATGAAGTGCGTCTCCAGTCTCACGTCGTAATGGCGGCGCTCCAGGCAGCCTTGTTTAGAGCTGCCTCACTTGTCGGGTATTATAATTCAACTACATTTCAGGTCTCCCTCGATTTACAATTGGGTTACGTTCCTGAAAACCTGATATTAAATAGAAAAAATCATATAGCAAACCTTAAAATTAATGGGGTAAATGGAGATTAGTTCTGGGACCAGCCAAAACCCAAACACCTAAGAACCTATAAAAATATCGACAATTGTATCATCGGATAGTGAGGGAGACCTGTACTGGCAAACAGGTCACCTGGGCTTTATTAGTGGTAAGCAGGGAGGGTTTTGTGGGGGCGCTCGTTTATGGCCTTGGCCTTTCTCGGGATGTTGGTGCTGTTCGGCCAGATAGCCTGAGGAACAGCAACAACAACAACAACAAAAGTCTGATGATAGAATGAGTAGAATAACAAATTGGTCATCTTTGGATTGAGAGATTTAATGCTTGGAAAACATGGAGGAAAAGGTTGGTTGGCCAGACATCACAAACTACACTTGAACTTTGTAGAGCATTTCACGTGGTCTCAAATGACATCATTACCTACTAGGCTACTACTTAATTTATTCTCCCTGGATATATAGTTTACGAACCCTGACTGTAGGACGACTTAAGTTCTGCTACATAATGGCTGCCTTATAGTATATTTACCTCATTTCTGCTATATTCTTCTTTGACCGCTACCTTCGTTCAGCCTTGTGTTTAGTGTACCGAAATGGACAAGTGCATGACAAGAATAATATGAGTTTGAAAATTTTACTAATCGCAGAAACTTTATCAGAGTTTGAAAATTTTACTTATATCTTAAGTTGGAATCTGATCCGATATGAAATCAAGATATAATGACAAGATGGCATATATTTTATACTGCAATGTGATAATAAATTTGGTTGTTGATCTGGTGTAACACCAAATTAAATAGTGCAAATAATGAAGAGGATAAAATCTAATCAAGAACTACAACAACAATCTACTTAGCATCAAGTACTGTACTGGTATATCTAAGATGAAAATTGCTTAACCCCTTCAACACGAGGACATAATCATATTGTGGTTATCATTGGACATTCTTTAGCTTATAATATACAGTCACGGTCATTAACTCTCATACACTTTGAAGCCTCAAAAAAATTAAAGGAACCTCCTAAATTCAAATATCAAGTAAATCATTAATGAAACAGCTTCGAAAATATACGTCTGTAACTCTAGGACTCAAAGGGGTAAATACGATCTCGGTAACCCTCTGATTAACATAGGTCCTTCTTAAACTGCCTAAAATCTATTTAATACTATTGAGAATGAAAGTTAAGAAGGTGTCATCGTGCTGAAAGGGTTAAGATATGTTGGCACCGAATGTATTCAGATGGAGTAACTATCATAGTCTTACATACATGATAACACTATTATTTGTGTACCTGTATGTTCTTCGAGTCTATCCAAGGTGTTGTGTGCTGTATGTTATGAAAAGAAAGTTATGGTAATTCTTTTAATGAAAATTTTCTGGTAATGATTTTTAAAATTTAGACTATATCAATATTGTTTTAATGTACAGAACATATTATTTTAGTTATTTATTTTGTTGAATGATGGGAGTCTCTATTCTGTTAATTTACTCATAATTTAAGGATGTGTTCAAAATATGTTTGTGTATTTATTTGGTTGTAGATGTAAAATATCTTGACTGATATTTTTGTCAGTTAGGAACATCATATTCACAGATATATAATGAAAATAATGCACCTGTATGTTTATTTACAGGCCACTAAGATATTTTATTTTCCCACAAGCACCATTAGGTATTAAACCTTTGGTCCATACAATCTGTAGGTTCCGGGATTAATTCCAGAGTGGAGAGAGTGGGATTTTTCACAACAACAATTCCTCTTACATTCATTTGTATGTATATTTCATATACCATACTGTGTTCAACTATTTTGGATATATTTTATTTGCTGAGCAGAACCAACCCAGTTTTATTGTAAGTAACCAACATCCAAAAACCAAGAATCCCAAAATATATGTTTTCCTCATTTCATATTAAAAACTCTCCTGCAATTTGGAACTAAATATTGTTATATATTATGAATCTATTATACAGTATTTAATATGTGTACAGTATATTTAATATTAACAGATTTGATCTTATTTAAACCTACTTCTCTACAGTATACTGTATAGATTGTTTGTAAAAAAATATTCCACTAAAATCCAAAAGCCTACTGGTCTCAACTTTTCTGATCTATGATATGTTCGTGTTACTCATTGATGGTTCTTTCGTCAGTTGTATATGAAGTTTATGCTAAATTAGTGCCAACTTTTACACCATATTTCTTTAAATATACTTTTCGTTGATACTGGCGGACAGATTCGAGTGTGTGAAGCTCTGTATATGAGATCTAAATATCTATACTTTTTATGGGATCTGAATTGTTAGCTTTGCAGTGAAACTAAGTGACTGATTCTATTTATAGTTCGAAGTTTCTGGTTTTGTAATGATAAAGCTAAATACGTAAGTTTGGAATGAAATCTGGATTTCTGGCTCTAGTAAGATCTACAGTAAGTGTGGTTTTGTAATGCTATCTGAAAGCATGTAAGTTTGTAATTATATAGAGATCTATGTGTGTGGAGTTGTAATCTGGGATGAAACCTGACTGCAGATGTACATGAACTGGTGTTTGGTATATTTAATTACAAATTGGAATAGTTACTTTATGGATAGGATAATTATGTCATTTCAAGATCATTGAGTACAACTGCTTGGATGAACAAGCTATCCTAGTCATCACTTTTAATGACTTCAATCAGATGACAATTGTTGAGAATAATGCAAAAATTGGCGTTAAATTCTACCCGTTTTATCACTGATCAGCCTTATACTGGATTTGTATCACGGTTCCCCCAAGTACTCAAGATACACAAAAATATAATGTGGCTGTAAGTACCTCAGCAAAAAAGAGGGGATTGATTGCAAGGAAGGATATTATTTGAGGTGTCTTGTTTGGTTATGTGCTGGTGATGTAGAACCCATGATTAAGAGACTATTTTATGTTTCAGACTACTGGCTTTCCTTTCCTTGATATTTACTTCAATAGTACAGTCCATTGGCATGAGATCTTACTCACTCTGTGATTTTATGTATTGAAGTACGGTAATTACAGTATAACAAATTTGACTTAGAAAATTAATTTGTTTGTTATAAAACAGTTAAATCATATAATTTATCGACTGCATAACAAAGTACACTCGTTAATCTAGCCTACCTTATATAAAATAACAGAATGGACGGAAACTCATGTGAGCGACTGTACAGTTCACTTGGCATGAATGATGTCGTCTCATTCACTGTTTTGATCACGCATGTACGACCTCGGCTATCTGTACCAGTAAAAACTTGTCATGTCATACTATCGTTTTGTCTTTCTTGATTACAAAATTTACTTGCCTGGTATGATACATGTTGAAATGACATAGTGGTAAAAAAAACGTCATGTAAGGATGGGCCTCTATACTCTATTTTTTTCCAGCTGATCGTAAATTGAATCTCTTATTAGCTGAGTTCTCGATACTTAATGGAAATATATGAAAGTACTATGGCTGTGTGTCATATTAATGCCAAGTTTTCATAATTAACAGCAAATTTCGCTACAAAATTTACCTTATAGCTGAGTAACAAAGATAGAAACATGACAATTTAGGCTCAGCTGGAATAAAATAGACTATAGTATGTCACGTTTCACTTTACAGCTATTTAGGTCGAACTGCTGAAGAAGCTGTAAAGCAAACCATTATAAAATGTACATCACTATATGAGCAAATAAGTACCTTCACCCCCTATCTAATATCAAAGAGTGCCATCATACTGGAGGGGTAAAAGGCCCATCCCCACAGTGTTTCTCTTACCATACTGTATTATTTCATGTTAATGCGGTCTTCTTTCACAAATTGGCAGCTTCGCATTTTTTGTACTTTGGTATCACATATGGCAGTGAATGAGTTGATAGGAAATGAGGAGCAATTTATTGACAACATTTGCCTTTAGCTTCTTGAGATCAAGCGGCTATAAGCGAAACATTGACAATAAAGTGCTCCTCATTTGGCAATGATATCTATTTTGTTGATATGGTATACTATTGTAGTTATTCTCCTCTGGTGTCAGCAGTGGAGCCCTTAACCTCTGCCACTTTACCCACCCCACCTGAACCCATATTCTTTGCTCCCACCCAAACCCATTTTCTTTGCTCCCACCCAAACCCATGTTCTTTGTAACCTCTCTATACTCTTCTTCTCCGCACCAAAGATTACTGAGTTATGATGCAATACTGTATTTTTTTTCTATGGTATGTTCGCTATTTATTTTCCGTTTATTGTGAGACGCATATCTGTGATAATATGGACTTGAGCTCTGATAGTGATGGGAGCTGCCCGGCCTGCCTGAAAAAATAAGAAAATACCAAAAAAATATAACATAAAATAAAATAAAAAATACTATAGTTCATCATTGAATAAACCAAGTTTAGAGAAGACTACCTGTTTTTCGGTTTAAAATTTGATAGCTTCTCAGAGCAGAGTTGTTTGTATGGTCGAATAGTAAAAGTTTTGAAATACCCTTGCAACTTTTAATGCATTTTCTCTCCAGTATAAGGAGGAATTGATGATAATGATTTAAGATTATAATGAAAACTTGCAAAATAAACAAACCAAAACTTGGACGAACACAGTAAAAAGACAAAACAACTTATCAAAATCGCTATGTGGAAACAACGCTTAAGCAAAATACTAATTTATAAATAAAAGAACACAAACCACCACATGTAAATTACTACATGAACAAGTTAATCTGTTTCACAAGCAATTGATTGTTAAGCACAATTAGAACGATGCCTCTGTTCACCTAGCAATATATAGGAACCTGGAGTTAATGGACATTTGTGACATCCCATCTAGGAAAGTAAACTGCTAACTTGCACCCATCATAGGCTCCAAAGGGTGAAGAGACAGATCAGCATTGTGGCAATGTGACGTTTACTGTATAGCCCTAACTTTACCTTTACACTTGAGCAGACCTTGACTATGCAACTATTGTTAAGGTGTCATATGTGGTTATATGCGATTGAAACTATAGAGAAAACTAAATTTGAAGTTGTGAAGGTATAACATGACTTTTGACCTCCACTGTACAAGCTGTGGTTTGCTACTATAACATTATTTATTTAATTCTGAAGGGAGATCTGACCAGAGTACATTGTGTCGTGTGTGCCGAGTGCCCCAGAATTGGAGTTAGGTACATTCTGTTGAGGCTTATGTAGTTGAGGATACTATAGGCACTGTGTTTGATTTTTTTTTTTTATAAATGTGATGTATGGATACACTATATCTGCCTTTCTATATACAAAAAATGGTAGTGTTTTGCTGGCACATTGATATCAGCAGCACGTGTTTGATATCAGCGTCCTGTATTGATATCGGCGGCACATGTTGGTATCAGCGGCACGTGTTGGTAATCGGCACGTGTTACTCTGGTGGGTGGACTTTCCGTTTACTGTATATGTATATTGTGGTGGCCAAGACTGTATATAATAATCCCACTTGCTTTGCTATAATGTAGTGCTTTTAGTCACAAGAACGAGTCCAGGATCCCCCCGCTTACGAATGGCCTCCAATGGAATGATATTGGTTGATTTGGCTTTTCCTTTTCTGTATGGTATCCTAGTCTATTACAAAAGGTTGGGAGGAATTTTTACTATAATACAACTCATTGATATGTAGGAAATTATGCCTATGTGTAGAGTATCTCTTTCCAGCAATGTTATTTTCGATATTCCGTTAAAACAAATTTCGATCCAACTATTGTCGATTATTGGTAAATTTACGTCAAGTGTAGCTATCTATATGCTATATGCTCAGGCATATAGCATATAGATAGCCAAGTGTAGCAAAATGGTAAAACTGCTTAACTAACAAAAAGGCGTAATGTAAACCACTTCCTGAGTGAGGGATCCCAGTACCAAGTGCTGTATATTATGTAGCATGGCTAAAACGTTTTAATAACTATGTAGTCATATGGTTGATTTTTTTTCTTATAATTTGTTTTTAACCATCTTATACCCATGTTCATTAAGTAGTCCTGTAAGAGCAGATAAGTTCCTTTGCTATTTATATTGCCTGTAAGGAAATGTATTGGCAGCTAGTTGTGAAATACTTACTAGTTTGTACAAAAATACAGTTAATGCAATCATGGCTGGCAACATTTTAAGTTGCATACGTGTAGTGGACAACAGTACGAAGATTTGCAATATATTATACATAGTTACCTACAGGAATTCTATACCTCAAGTAATTGTGTTTATGAAAGTAAATTTGTACGATTGAATTACGAGACCAGTTGTTTTTTTATGCAGTACAGTACTGTAATTAATTTATCTGATACATAAATTTTTTTTTTTTTTTTATAATGTAAAACTTGCAAACTAAACAAACCAAAACTGGGACGATACAAGATAAAGGTAAAATAACTTATCAAAATCGCTATGTGGAAATAACTTACTAAAATATATAAATTACACTCGCAGTTCAACCATACTCTTTTTACTTCCATACATAACATCACAGTGAGTATAAACTCAAGTGGGCAACTGTACAGAGAAAGATAATATGATACTGACTATATATAGATATATACAGATACTAACTGCGTAATGTAGTGAGAGATCTGATGTTACTAGAAATACTTAAAAAATATCCAATGATTTCCCAGAATTTACTCAGTTCTGAACTCGCCATATACAGTATATATATATATATATATTGTTTTCTCTAATATTTATTCCTCTGGTAATGACTATTGTATCATTATTTTGGTAAAATTCTAAAACACTTACAAGCTTTTTGCTATATTTTGTATTTACTTTTATTTATATATTCAGCATTTCCAGTAGGCTATCCTAACCTCGTAGTAGATTTAGAATAGGTTGGGTTAGGTTTTCAAGTGCAGTAATCCTAATGCTAAAAAACTAATATACAAAAACTATTACAAATTTAATATATGTGAATTGTGTTCCATGCCCCGAAGCATCTCAACAGTTCTTCACAGCTTACAATATTCCATTTCCCACATGACCCATGCCCCTTTCCGCTCTTACGCCATGGTGCCTAAGAAGACCTGAAATTTTCCTCCTCCTCGACGACCTGCCAGTATCTCTGCCCCCCTAAGTGGCGCACAGTTGCCATCAACCATCTCTTGAGCCACATGCCGGCATCGCTTATTTATACGGACGGATCTAAGAATTCTCAAATGGTGGGATGTGCTGTGGTGACTGATTATGGCACCCACCAAATCGCCCTTCATCCATGCTCTTCTGTTTTCACCGTTGAGGTCCAAGCCATCAAGTGCGCTCTGGACATGGTACGGTGGCGCTAATAAGTCATGTCCCAGCTGTCATTACGTTTGGCTCGCTCTGTGCTGTATTAATGTCTGTCAGATGTTGAATAGGGTGGGAAAGTGTAGGAACATGTTTGTATATTTCACTCGATATGAAGAAATGAAGCTTAGATATTGCTGATACCAATTATTGATCAAAACGTACTTGGTGCCGAGACATGACTTATTAGCGCGATTGTACATACTTTTCCTGTTAACATCCCCCACATCGTTATTTGTAGCGATTCCAAGAGTGCCATTCAAGCCATACATTCCATTGCGCCCAAAGAACACCTGATCTGCAACGTCATCCGCACACTACACGACTTGCTTGCGTCGGGACGTGCCATTACATTGTGCTAGGTGCCCTCTCATATCGGGTTGCAAGGAAATGAGAAAGCGGACTCCTTTGCAAAACGAGCTTGCAAAGGCACACCATCCACTACTCTCTTGCGCTCGACCGACCTTTTCCCTTTTCTCCGGAAACACTTTTGGGCTACCTGACGGAGGGACTAGGCATGTACAGTATACCAACTACTAACCATCTTCACAGTATTCAGGCCGATGTTCATCCATGGCCATCCTCAACTGATCGCTGTTGGGCAGATCAAGTTGCCTTAATGCGCTTATGCATTGGGCACACGTGATGAACATATGGTCATCTAATAACGTCACCTCCCCACCCCCCACCCCACCACACACACACACACACACACACACACACACAGTATCGCATAGCAGGCTGAAGTGGAAATTAAAAGGGTATGGAGGGATTCAGGGTAGTTTGTTAAATTGGATGGAGGACTATCTTTCAGGGAGACAGATGAGGACTACTATCAGAGATAAATTTTCTACGTGGAAAGATGTCACAAGTGGAGTTCCGCAGGGAGCGGTGCTGGCTCCCATAATGTTTCTAATATACATTAACGACATGCCAAAGGATATAAATGCATATATGAATATGTTTGCAGATGATGCCAAGATCATGAAGCGTATAGAAGATGAAAACAGTGGTAGGGAATTACAGAGGGATTTGGATAGGATAGATCAATGGAGCAAGAAGTGGAAAATGGAATTTAACACAAATAAATGTCATGTAGTGGAAATGGGAGTAAGTAAAAGAAGGCCTCATATGGAATATAAGTTAGGAGAAAACACTATTAACCCATCAGAGAAAGAAAAGGACTTAGGGATAACTGTTAGGAGTGATCTTTCACCTGAGAATCATATTAATAAGATAGTGGGAGAAACATATGGACTGCTAAACAGAATAAAAATAGCCTTTAACTATATAAACGAGGAGATGCTGGAGAAAATAATAAAAACATTGGTGAGACCAAGACTGGAGTATGCGGCAGTGGTGTGGGCACCACATCTAAAAAAGCATATAAAGCATATGGAGAAGGTTCAGAGAGCTGCAACTAGGATGATACCAGAACTGAGAGAATTACCATATGAGGAGAGATTAAAGAAATTAGATTACCATCTCTAATGGATAGGAGGGGGAGAGGCGATATGATTATGATGTACAAATGTGTGAAAGGACTCGAAAAGGTGGACAAGAAGGGTTATATTGTGAAAGATAATGGTAGAACTAGGGGGCATAGATATAAACTAATGAAAGGAAGATGTAAAGGAGATGTGAGAAAGTATAGTTTCCCTTACAGAAGTATAAGTTGTTGTTGTTGTTGTTGTTGTTTTTCCCCAAGCTGCCTGGCCGAACAGCCCCAAGGCCCCGAGCAAGGTCAAGGCTATAACCGAGCGCCCCCACAGAACCCTCCCTGCCGACCACACTAAAGCCTGGGTGACCGAAGCCACTCCATGGCGGGGAGCTGAGGAGGGCGCGGAAACGCCCGGGAAACCAAAGCCCCACCCAGGGCCCTGTGCCCCTCAGCAATTATGAAGAGAAAGTTGAAGGGCAAAGGAAAGATGTGACGCTTTGGCTTCCAATCTTGGTAGATTAGGAGGTCAATCCACGCAAGAGACGCCGTCACTTGAGATCTAGAAAATATATAAGTAAAAGGAACAGTCAGAGTAAGCTATGGGTATGGCAGAGATCGCTCAGTTCTCACTCTGATAGACCAGCCCATCACCACATGACTAGAACCCAATCCTCTCAGCATCAGCTAGGAAAGGCCCTAGAAAGCTGCCTTTGGCGGGGGGATAGCTCCCCTATTTCAACCCTTTTCGGGGTTGGGCACCCGCCCAGAAGTATAAGTAAGTGGAATCAGTTGGAAGAGGAGGTGGTGTGTGCCAAAAACATTCATATTTTTAAGGCAAAGTTAGATAATTGTAACTCAGGAAGCGGGACAATACGAGCCTAAAAAGCTCGACTCCTGTATACTACAAATAGGTAAATACAAATAGGTAAATACACACACACACACACACACTGTACTGTGATAATTGTCAAACGCCTATTACCGTCTGTCACCTTTGCCCATTCAATGTATATGTAACGTCGGCTTTATCTGCGTACCACATCACGTTCTGCTACCCCACCATCCTTTAACCTTTCCTCTATTCAACAATTTTTAAAAGCAATACACCTCTATGACAAACTTTAACAGGCCCTACACAACAGTCCTGCTACTGCTATAACGTTCTCCGTATCATCACCTTTATCTAATCGCCGTCCTGTCCAATGAAATTTGGCTTCATCAATTTTAGTCAATCTTTACACACATCTATGTAACCAGCCTTATGAGGGCCCTGGCCCAGTAAGCTGATTGAAATAGTTCTTTCTCTCTCTCTCTCCATGCCATTATTTTGTTTACTATCAATACATGGGTATTTTCTGAAAGTTTGGGTCAAAAATTATAAGAGGAATAACTGCGTAAGTGTTCTAGAATCTAACCATTATATTCTTTCAACTTTCAGTTATTATATGTTTTGTCTTCAGTGGTTATGGATGTTTCTCATATCTTGCTATCATGAGTCCTGTTAAGTGTAATGTTATATTTTATTGTGGTATACTTTAGAAAGAATAATTGCTTCCATGCTCTCTAGAACTACGACCTCTGAAGGGGGAAGTCACAGAGGCAGTTTTCCATAGTTTTTTTACTGGCCTTATCCGATTCTGCCTTGGAATTCTACAATATAAATGCTGAAATAAGTCACACAGGTAATTAATTCTCATAATTATGAAATTAGTATCTGGAGTTAATGACTCGTAAATAAACCAGATACAGTATACAGTACTGTATATTGGCGAAATCAACGAAACCGTGGTGAAAAATAATAGCCAGAATTGGTAGCAGGCTACAAAAAATTACAAATAACTGCTTCTGTGATGCCCCCGTAAGAATCATAAGGTGCAGTTTTATCTGGTTAACTAAAAGCAATGCCCTAAATATCAGAAATTTAGTCAAGTAGAATATCATGTGGAAATATATTGACAGAAAGCACTCCATTACTGTACTTCAAATTATTTAGCATTATCTTGTGTATTTATGAGATTATTTTCTTTTTTTTACGAATTGGAAATTATGTACATTTTTTAATTAGTTCGTGTGGAGCGGCTTACAATTTCCAAACATTGAAATGTACCGTACTGTATTGAAGAATACCAATAATTTTGTCAGAACAAACATGCATTTCCATATAGTATATCTATAATTTGACACCATATTTTGTGTTGTCAGAAACATGGCCCATAAATATTTATTGTTCTAATAGGTTGTTTTAATGCCTTATTATAATATACTGTAGATAGTTAGTAGTTACCGTACTAGGTTTGTGGTATTCTACTTAGTAAAATGTTTGATTACGAAACAAAAATCCCAATTAGTTGGTCATATACAGTATAATCTTTGTCTGGAAATCTGTATGTATGTATGTATGTGTATACTGTACTCAGGCACATACCCCATTGCTGGGGGTGGCCGACACAAGACAGAGCCCGAATAAACACAACAAATAAAGTTCCCATTCTCAGTGTCCGGGACCACTTTCGCGTTCCCTCGCCCCTTTCTCTGTCTCATTGAGTAGGAGAATTATACAAGGGGAGGAGGATTCCTAGCCTCCTGCCCCCTTGAAATCTAAGGTGGATAATATACCCTTTGTGAGAAAAAAATCTTTAATAGTTGTGTTCATAATAAACAATAACACACTATTCTCGGAGATGGGAATATATGTAGCTCAGCCAATTAAGTTTGTGGCTCATCAGTAATGTACTGTATACCTGAAATTAATACAGTAGTTCGCCGAAAACCTTGGTCATAATGGGTAATGTAAGTTACTATCACTTTCCCCTGATAGTACTCTATATGTTTCAAATATCCCTTGACTAGTTCTACTTGTTTCATATACAGTAGTAGAAGTGTGGAATGTCTGGATTTCACACAAATTATCAAGGGTTGGGTGTGAGAGAGATCTGCCTCGTGTGGGCCAATCGGCTTTTTGCAGACTCCCATTTTCTTATGTTTTTATGTTATCTGCAAATATTGATTTTGAGACTACAGTTAAGATCAGTTCTAAGGAAGACGCTATAATTGATAATATACAGAGAATGCGTATATTTTAAAGAAACACTGCTTCATTCTTTGTGGAATATTATTAAAAAAAGTTTTCATTGAGCTAGAAGACTGGTGAATGTCCCTTTACTTGATATTCATTATCTTTATTTTTATTGATGATAGTATCCTGCTTGGAAATTACCCAAAGTGTGATGGGTAAGTACTGCACAGTATATTGTACATTACTGTATGTTGCTAATAATCTAATATCCTAAACCAAGCAATAGTTCCCCTAAATGATTTGGCCATGTGGAGAGGATGGATGATAAATTAGTGAAGCATGTTAAAATTATGAAAGTGGAAGAAAGGACAACAATCAGAAGACCTGGGATGAGGTCCTGAGAAAGGATCTCTGATTTGGGGCTTGAAAGGATGCTGCAGTGACTCAAGCAGCAGAGAGATTGAATATCACATGACCAAAACATATGGAGCTGCTACTTGATCTATAGAGTACTATACCGTGTTCCAATTATTTAGGCCAAAGCGCTTGAACATTAACCTCTATACAGTATCTCACAAACGACTAGAGTATTCGAGCTAATATTTCTACAATTTAGAAAGGATCAGCCAGGGAATAGGTGTGGAGATTTACACCTCACTTGCTCTAGCTATTTTTAAGTTACAGAGGTTAGAGTTCATGATTTCTGGCCTACTTATTTGTAACAGGGTATAGTACTGTACTTGGTACTGTATTGGTGAAACAGTAGGGTACCTGGTATTGCCTGTCTGAAAACAATGTTAGAGGTAGATATCCAGCTGCTAATCATCCTGTAACTATCGGATTGAGAAAAAAAAACTTAAGCTTTTATAACCGAGATGTGAACAGTGGCACAGAAAGATGGTATTTTCCGCATCAAACACCTCGGTAGACTAAGTATGGATGTGGATTAATAAAACCCATTTCTCCATGCTATAGACTGAAACATTCTTAAGGTTACCAAAGTTTACCTTCCTCAGTATACTGTACTTTCATAAAGTTTCCCAAGTAAACCTACCCATTTACCAGGATCAGGTGAATTTCTTTAATTAAAGCCTTTGTAGCTTAGTGACCGGAGAAAAAGAGATGACATGATAAAAACCTACAAGTTAATGCACGGCTTCGAAGACATCCTTTACGCCAGATTCTTCCGCCTTAATATGAATAATCTGAGAGGGCATTCACTGAAATTAGTGAAACCGGACCACTGGAGTACAACGCTCATTGGGAATTGGTTTGTGATCCAAGTGATAGACAACTGGAATGCACACCTGGAAAGGATAGTAACTGCACCCATAATAGCCATATTTTAATCACGGTATGATAGACACATGGGTATAGAGAATATTTTATGTTGACATGTCTTAAAAGGTGGGGACCACACTTGTGTGTAAGCTTTGTAAGGTGCATATAAAATGTTACTACAGTATGCTATTGGAGTGGTGGTGTGTGTAAACAGCTCAACCATGCTGATCAGGTGATTGCATTTACACTGTAATTGTGACACTGGTCTACTGCTCCTCTAATGTCTGTTATTGCAGACAAGAGTTAGACCATGAGGGTAAAGGTGAAGTTAACTGTAATGCCCTCGAAAATATCCGCAACCTCAATAATGTACTACCCGAGTTGACGTCTGGTATAGTGTAAAATAGTCGTTGATGGGAAGTCCAATAAACTCATCACGTGAATCACCACGAGACTATCACCTGGTTCCTACAAATAGGACTAAGGTTACTATACTTTTGTACGTCCGTAGTAGTACAGTGGGTTAGCGCGCGGGCCTGGTTGACCTATGGAGGATATGGTTACTAACCAGGGTTCGAACCCCACCCAAGGCATCTCAAAACCTGTGGGTTTTTAGGAGGGTTAAACTCCCTTCAGAGGTTCGAGCCCTGCGCCAGGCACCAAGGAAGTGGGCCTGGGGAGTTTTCAGGAGACCATAAATTCCCTTCACACCCAGCATTTCATTGGTGGCAGCGGTGGGATTTTTTAGGGCATTACATTAACCTTCACCCAGTCACCAGTGGGGGATCGATCCCGGGTCTTCATTGTACAATTTCCGAATGCCTCCCATTTCACATGGCTCCATTCCTAAAGGAAACATGAACAAGTGGGTTGACTATTTGCTTGGTTGCCTGAAATAGGAGAGTACACACTATAATTGACATTGAGAGTCCGAAAAAATTTGATCGACGGGTATAGGCAGAGAAATTAACCCTTTGAGTATCAGCGACGTGTTATACTATCTAGCTGTATTTATGCGATATTATGCTGCTTAGGAAGGATATGTGGTCATTAAAAGAGTTGGTAGAGATAGTTTGAAGCCTTAGTATGGCTAGAGGTCCTTCCTAAGCTGAATAAAATCGTCTTGCCAGAATATGATAAAAAGGATGTCCCTGGTACTGTACGGGTTAAGAATTTAGATGGGCTCGATGAAACGATAGGGAGCTTTAAGATAAAATTGGATAAGCATATGGACGAGAAGGGTTGGGTGTGAAGGGGGATCAGCAGGGTTGGGCCAATCAGCGCTCTGCAGACCCCCGTAATCCTGCGTTAATCTCTAACCATTTTGGTAAGATGATCCTCAGGGTATTAGAGTGTTGAGCCTATAATTGGGCTTTGTAATTGGGGTTGTGTGGGACAGGGATCTGCCTTGCTTAGGCCAATCGGCTTTCTGCAGACTCCCATTTTCTTATGTTCTTATGTTCTTATGATGAGCTCCATATTAAGAATTTTAATTGCCTGTGCGTTATTTCTACCTGTTGGTTACATGTTTCTGGGACAATGACCACTATTGAGCCACCTTAGACCCCTATTATGTTGGTTAAACAAAACAAAAATAGTATAGGCCTAATAGGCTTAACCTATCTTTAAAAAAAAAAAAAAAAAAAAAACGAAGAGACAGAGAGAGAGAGGACTTAAAGCTATGTATTGCTGCCTTAGCAACCATCATCGCCATTGATTGTATATATTTATTATCACGTGTAATAGACTAATCAATCGTACATCCTCCCCGTGTCTGTCTGTCTGTATGTCGATTACCAGAGATGATCACCGAACGGTATGTTTTGGTAGCAAAGTGTTCGTGTCTAGTCTTTGGCTTCCGCTTGCATAATTAATACAAAATACCGATAATCAGTGTTTAAGTGGGGTTTAACTCTATAACATTAACATTATATGAGTTTAAAGTAACTTGGCAGTAGAATGAGATACAAATGATTAAACTAAGGTATATTTGAAGGTGAAATACTACGCGTGATGTAAGGATCGGGATACTAGTGACGTGTTTCGAGGAGGATCTAGCTTGGGAACCTCGATAAAGATTGGGTTTGTGGGATTTTTGTGGGTTTGTGGTGGTAGTGTCAGGCCCCAGGATGGCTAGTTTCAACGAGGATGGACTGAAGAAGAAGCTGGACGACCTGAACATGTCCCAACAGTCCATACAGACCGTGTCACTGTGGCTCATTCATCACAAGAAACATGCTCACACGGTCGTCAATGTTTGGTACAGGGAACTTGTCATTGGTAAGTATTATGTCGTCTGTTTCTTCGATCCTGTTATTTATTGAGCTTAGGATATTGTATAGGCCTACTTTGCCTTTTTGGGGTCAATGTAAAGATTATGGGTACTTATTACCGAAACTAGGCTAGGCCTACCACCAATTAGCCTATTTCTCAATATTTGAAGCGGCTGAAGCCTAGGCTATTATAGAATAGGCCTATGGATGTTGCATCATATTAAAATGTGTTTCAACCTCCGGAGATACATTTTATGTGCACTAAGCTAGGCTATATAAAGGAGGTGACTGGACGACTCGGCCCATGGGACAACTCGGCCCACTTTTGGACAACTCGGCCCACTTTTGGACAACTCGGCCACGACGGCGAGACAACTCTGCCCATTATTTGAGACAGCTCGGCCCCATGTTTTGCTATGGGGCAATTTGACGAGACCAGTCAGGATATAGGCCTAGAATGGAGAGATCTAGGCTAAGTGGAGGGTTTATGGCGTGTGTGTGATGTGGGCAAAATGTTCGTTTATTGTATAATTAAGTCATAGGCTAGTTCTCTCGATTCATAATGTGTAGCCAGTGTAGGTTAGGTTAGGTTAGGTTAGGTTCATTAAGAGTCGTCTCTTAATTAACACGGGGCCGAGCTGTCTCGTTTTTACTGGGCCGAGCTGTCCTGGCCGAGCTGTCCCGTGGGCCGAGTAGTCTAGCATTCATAAAGGATAATCTTCAAGGACACTACATCCGCCTTATTAGAAAAAGTTATTAGGGAAAATTGGGACCAATAGATTCGCCATATTTTTCTCATTTGGCTATAGCCTAGTCCGCATGGAGGAATTTCGTTATCGACACTTGAAAAAACCTGATTTCACAGAAAAAATACACCAAAAATCTGTCAAAGATGTCAAATAGCGGGGGTGTGGGGGCGGCAGCCCCCACTAGGATCCTAGGTCCTAGGATCTATCCTAGGACCTAGCATTATGGGTAACCTAACCTAACCTATAGCCCGGCTATAGGTTAGGTAAGGTTGTTAGGTTAGGCTAATGTCCTTTCAAAGGGGTATAGGCTAGTAAACACTAGGATAGCCTATACCTGGTCAGAGGTAAGAAGAAGAAGAAGAGTCCTGCTGTAGTCTCCTTGAATGTTACCGTAAATCTACAGTTATACTACCCCTCTCCCACTACCCCCCGACCACCTCCCCCCTTCAAAACACGCCTTTTAGCGTGTTTTTGGATGGTTCAGCAGATGCGGAAACTGGAAAAAAACTTATTTTGTTAAAAATTTATCACCAACCAGATACAAGTTTTTCAGGTAATTTGTTGTTGTTTTTTATTTTTTATTTGATAGGCTAGGCCTATACAGTTGTTTAATACTGAGGACCATCGCATTTTGGTATTTTTATTTTTTAACATTAGCTTAACCTAACCTAACCGAAAACTAACCTGTCTCGCCGACGGTCTAAACCCAGCTCACGTTCCCTGTTTATGGGTGCGTGACGGTCTAAACCCAGCTCACGTTCCCTGTTTATAGGTACGCGATGGTCTAAACCCAGCTCACGTTCCCTGTTTATCGGTGAGCAATCCAACAGTTTCTCGTATTTCACGGCAAGAATGTAGTTACCGGGTGTACCGCCCGTCTTGTTTACACTACGCGGACGCTCACCATCATGTTCCCTTCTATTTTGACTGCCTTTGGATACAAAAATACATTACCCTAACCAAACAACCTCTTCTTCTTTTTGTGGAGTTGCTGTGCCCTCTCAAAGCCAGCTCACCTATGCACCGGTAACTTCTCCAGAAACAGCTAGAGCTAGATTTAAGAATTAGTTTAGAAATTATGTAGTCATAGAAAGGATAGTTAAAGACAAAGAATTGAAGTATATAGCTTAAGCAGAACTCTCCTCTCCTTATTTTACCCCCTCCTCCACCCCCCAATATTTTGTTCTCTCCTTACCTTAATTTAACTTTTCCCCTCTACTATTTAATCTCATTTTTCTTCCTCCCCCGCTCTGGTCCCCTTCTCCCCCCTCACCCTATTCTATTCTATTCCGTTTTCTCTTCTGCCACACCTGCTCCAGGAATCTTTTCACTACCTTCATTCTTTTCCCCATTTCCCCATCTACCCCCTCTTCTGTCCCGAGACCTAACACAAATTTTACACCCTCATCCTCCTCCTCTTTCTGCTCTTCCCATTCCCTCTCCCCTACCACCCGTTTCAACTCATTTTCCAACCCATCTCTCTCCTCTGCATACCCCTGGCACTCTGTCACTATATGTTCTATTGTCTCCTCCACTCTCCTCCCTCCCACCTCACACTGTAGACACTCTTTCACCCCCCCATTCCACCTCCATGTTCTCCTATTTGTCTCTAATGCTCCTGCCCTAGCCTTAAACAGTAGTTCAGCTCCCCAACTTCTGTCATAGAACTCCTCTTTTCTCGGTCTCCCCTTGCTTCTATATCTTATCAGTGTACTTTTCTTCTCCATATTTCTCTTCCATTCCTGTCTTCCTACTTCCTTCACTCTCGTTCTTATCTCTTTCCCTGACCTAGTCCTGCATTACTCCCTACATCTCTCCACTCCTCTCCCACCCTTCTTTGTTTCACTCCTATTTTTTTCAGTTTTCTCTTACACTCTTTTGCCCATCTACTCTTCCCCTCCCCCCATTCATTCACTCTCCTTGGCCACCTATGATCCTCCATCTCCTCCAACCTACTCTTGTACCTCAACTTTGCCTTCGCCACTCTTTCCTCAAACGTACTCCATCCCATCTCCCCTCTCACTGCTTCATTTGCTGTCCACCTTCTTGCTCCTAACCCCATTCTTCCTATTTTATTTTGTCCCGTCTCCAGTCTATTTATTTCTCCCCCTGTACTCCCTCTCACATCCATCCCGTACATTATTCTTGGCACTTCAAAGTCCTTCCACACCTCTCTTACTATTTTATATTTATTTACTCTGGTTTTTGTCACATTCCACAGTTTCCCACTACACTGCTCCACCTTCATGATTTTCTCATTCATTGTCCTTTGTTAACCTAACCTAACCCAGCATTATAGATTTATAAGTAGGCCTATTTATTTTATTATAAATATTTATGGATGATTTATGTTGTATGCCGGTAGTGGTACACCCGGTAACTACATCCATCCCAAAAAACCTTTCGAGGTATCGGGCATTCCGAGGTTTCAGCCTCCGGATTAGCGGAATTTTACTGTACCGGTACCATACTTTTGATAATATTCAAGGACAGTAGTGCGACGTTATGAGAAACAATTTATTAGGAAAATAGGCACCAATAGATTCGTCATATTTTTCTCCATATAGTCCGCATGGAGGATTTTCGTTATCAACAAATTGAAAAATACCCACTTCACAGACAAATACACCAAAAATCTAAGTCAAAGTGGGGGTGTGGGGGCGGCAGCCCCCACCTATAATACTAGGATACCGGTAGGTTAGATAAGGTTGTCAGGTTAGGCTAATGTCCTTTCAAAGGGGTATAGGCTAGTAAACACTAGCATAGCCTATACCCAGTCAGAGGTAAGAAGAAGAAGAAGAGTCCTGCAGTAGTCTCCTTGAATGTTATGTTACCGAATTTCGTTATCGACACTTGAAAGAACCCGATTACACCGAAAAATAACACAAAAATAATAAGTCCCGACTGTAAACAAAACCCAATGAATCACCAAAAAATAACACAAAAATAATAAGTCCCGACCGTAAACAAAGCATTGCGCCCAATGAATCCTTCGACTTGACTCCTCTTCTTCTTGTTTTGAAAGATGCGGTGAGTGCGATTCACCCAATAAATGGCGTGAGCGTTACTCACAAAAACGAAATACTGGCAACCTGTTTTTGCCCCTTTACAGATCTACATATATGAGGATAACAATAAATCTAGGAGGGGTGAGGAGGGGGCAATGCCCCCCCTAAACCCATCGTGTATCCAATGTACCCCACAATTTCCCTTACCTACCGGTACTGTAAAAGCGCGATTCACCCAATAAATGGCGCCATTTGACGCTGTATCTTCAGATTAATGAATAATGGGTAAGTTAATGCTAATCCTCCTCTCAAACCATGAAAAACAACAATAAAACACTATATTCCTTGAAAAAAATATAAAGGAAACTTGGTAAATAAGGCGGCTCTAGCTTTCTTGAATGTTACCATAAACATTTGTGGTAGCCTGGTAGGCTATCAAAATAATATTGAACCAAAACATTTTCCGGGGATTGTAAGTTATTTCAACTACAGTACTGTGGTGATGGGCTGGTCTATCAGAATGAGAACTGAGCGATCTCTGCCATACCGTACTCATAGCTTACTCTGACTTTTCCTTTTACTTATATATTTTTTAGATCTCAAGTGACGGCGTCTCTTCCGTGGATTGACCTCCCAATCTACCAAGATTGGAAGCCAAAGCGTCACATTTTTCCTTTGCCCCTCAACTTTCTCTTCATAATTTGCTGAGGGGCACAGGGCCCTGGGTGGGGCTTTGGTGTCCTGGGCGTTTCCGCACCCTCCTCAGCTCTCCGCCATGGAGTGGCTTCGGTCACCCAGGCTTTATTGTGGTCGGCAGGGAGGGTTCTGTGGGGGCGCTCGGTTATGGCCTTGGCCTTGCTCGGGGCCTTGGGGTTGTTCGGCCAGGCAGCTTTGGGAACAGCAACAACAACAACTACTGTATAGCCTAATGATGAAAACTACCTAGAACCAAAAAGAAAAACCATGGAAAAATTAGTGGTAGTTTCGGTAAAATTTTCCTTTTTATGTAATTAAATTGCTAAAAAAAAAATTGATTTGTTTTATCTAGGCTAGGCCTATATTAGAGTTGTGTATGCCTAGGCCTAAGGGTGTTTTGATGTGTGATAATAGTAGGAAATGCATATTTACCCATTAAACTACGATCTAAAAATGCCCCCCCCCCCCACTAGCGAAAAATAACTAGGCTATTTGGCCATAACCATTTGCCGTGGGAGGGGGCTTCAAACCTCATTTTCCCCAACGCGAGTTGCCAAAGCTACACTCGCGGCAGATGTAAACAAATCCACCTGCCTCTTGCGAGGTAGACGATATAGGCGTAGAGATTTTTTTTTTTTTTTACGAGCATTTAGACACTTATTGGAATTAAATACATGGTATAAGAAACCTATAGGCCACGATAAAATCGATATCTGAATTTAATTACATAAACTTTATATTGTCCCCTTTTGGTAACTTGAAGGCACTCAGTAGAGGCGTGAACTCATGCCTGTGGCACTCGTGACTAGCCTAATATGGTGACTATCGAGATAGGCCTAATCGAGTGTCGTGAGTCTTGAAGAAAGATGGGTAGCCTAATTATTTACATGTTCCGCTTCCGTAATTATTTACTAAGCCTATAGGCTAACCGCTTCCGCTATACTCCATTCTAGACTGTTCCACATTAATAGAGATGACTAGGAATCCATAGGCATAGAATAGTGAACAGTACGCCCGCTAACACAATTCTTACCAATGTTTTGGTAATAATTAATTGGGTGGTAGCACTCAAGACAACTAGGCTAGAGCAGCCTTATTTAGGCCTACCAATTTTCTTTTTATTTTATTTTTTCAAGGAATAGGCCAGAAAATGTAGTAGCCAGTACTAGGCTAGTGTTAATGGTTTTAGAAATAGTTACGAAATTACGTTAAAGAATCCCTGAGAAGAGGCAACCCTATGAGCACAGCTCCCTAGCCTCTCTTATCCATCACTAAAGTTAAGCAATTGTTTTTCATGGTTTGAGTGAAGGATTTACATTTACTTACCCATTATCCATCAATCTGAAGATACAGCGTCAAATGGCGCAATTTATTGGGTGAATCGTGCTTCTACAGGAGGTAAGGGAAATTGTGGGGTAAAAAACAGGTTGTCAGTACAGTAAACCCTCGCTATCTCGGACTAATTGGGGGTAGACCCAGTCCGAAATGTCCGATTTTCTGAGATGTCCGAAGTCCGACTTATGTCCGACTTAGGAGAGGAAAATGTCCGAATTAGAAGAGGGAGTCCGAGCCACCAGAGAAAACGGAGACTTCCCTATCACTAACAACGTAGATTCAAGATAAATTACAGTACCTGTACAGTATACAGCAGACATATAAATATAACTCACTTTCCTTCTCCATTTCACTGTCCTTCTCCACCTTACTGTAGCCTTAGATCTCGGAATTTTCCGAGATATATGGACACCTGCCCGACAGACCATGTGGGCCCTCGGAGTTTTCCCCTTACATCTCGGAATTTTCCGAGATCTACGGCGAACTTTCCAAGAGTCCGATGCCAGTCCGAGAAGTGCGGGTTTCCGACTTTTAGAGGTCCGAGATAGCGAGGGTTTACTGTACTTTGCTTTGGTGAATTGTGCCTGCCGCATCGTTCAAAACAAGAAGAAAGAGAAGGAGGTCAAGTTGACGGAATGCTTTGTTTACTGTCGGGACTTTAACTCTTTGGGTTATCTGTATAACAACTCCTCGATTTAGGGATTCATGTCTTATGTACGGTAATTAATTTTTTTGTTTGCTCTTACCTTACTCGAGGGACCTTACAGATGCTCGGATAAGTGCTATTTTTCTTATTATGTCAATTTGATTGGGATGGATGTAGTGTCCGGGCGTACGGTCGTCATGTTTACATACTGTACTGTACTGTAGGTCAATCGCCGCGGTTAAGTTCGCGTCTATTTTGACGGCGATTTTTTTTCTCGGTTATTTGCCCCCTGCTGGCAATATACTGTATATGATGATGACAATATGTCATGGGGGGGGGTGATAGGGCAAAGCCCCCCCCTCGACATATTATTGTATCCTATCTATCTATTATCTATTGCCTGACGCCGTGATCCCCGAAGGGGATATTGCCACGAACGAACCGCCCCCAACCAATGTTGTTCGTTCGTCTTTCGTTGCTTAAGTATTTTTCACGGGAGTGGGTCGCAAGCCCACCGACCCAACCTCTTTAGTCGCCTCTTACGACACGCAGGAGGCACGGGGGGCTTATTCTAATCCAGAGGGTAATGTATTATGGTATCCTATGGCATTCAAATTAGACGGGAACATGATTGCAAGCGTCAGACGCCGCCCCCGTCATGTTTACATATGTCGATCGCCATGGTTAAGTTCGCGTCTATTATGACGGTGATTTTTCGGTTATTTGCCCCCTGCTGGCAATATATATATACAGTATATGATGATGACAATATATCATGGGGGGGGGGGGGGGGCAAAGCCTCCCTCAACATATTATTGTATCCAAAGGCAATCAAAATAGACAGCAACATGATGGCAAGCGTCCGCTGGCGGTACGCCCGAACTCTACATTCTACCCATTTGAGTTATTTTTGTACAGCCAGTCCAGGACACTTTGTTTACATTCTAGCCTCCTTGAAGGGCCAGGAGGCTCCTTCTCGATGTTCAGTAGCCAATCAGAGTATAGCTTCACCTACAAGATGTCAGTACATTTTCATTGGTACAGTACTTTCCTGTTATCGACAGACAAAGCTGAAGATTGCAGAGTAAACACTGTACTGTAGACTTCATCGACTTTTCTTTCGGCGCCCGTCAATCTTTTATTGTTTTATTAATACCCAACCAGTGGGGGTGTGGGGGCGGCAGCCCCCACCCATAATACTGTACTAGGATAGGTTAGGCAAGGTTGTTAGGTTAGGCAAGGTTGTTAGGTTAGGCTAATGTCTTTTCAAAGTCCCTAGATTGTTGGTGTATCGGAATTACAATTAACAATGCAAATGCTAATAAAAAGTGCTTGCCACACTTATTAACAATAAAATACACTCTTACAAACCATTACAATATAAAAATAGAAAATAAAAAAAATAGAATAAAAGGAGTTGTTCTGCAGAATTACCAACTCTTTTTGGTGTTATTTTTCGGTGTAGCCTAATCGGGTTTTATTCAAGTTTCCTCCATGCGGATTGCGGACGAGCCTATAATAAGAAAAATATGGGGAGTCTATTGGTCCCTATTTTCCCTAATAAATTGTTTCTAATAGTGCGGCGCAATACGTCTTTAACCCGGGAACTGCGGGGAGACTCTTAAGAGTCAGAGAAAAAAAAAATCGACTTTTTACATCTATTTTTTTTTTTTTTTTTTTTTTTTTATTTATTTATTTATTTATTTATTTTTTTTTTTTTGGCCCCTGGGCCATGCAAAATCTCAGTCCTCTACCTCCCCTCCTTCCCTACTTTCCTCCTCTCCTTCAGTTATCACCTATTTTCCCTGTTATTCCCTTATTCTGAGGTATATTTTCGTGCTAACATTAGAAATCCGGTTGCAGGGTGTGGTCATCACTGATAGCAAGCGAATGCAAGAGAGAGAGAGAGTATCGATCGACTGTGTCTCAGTGGCCTTGGGGGAAATTGGCGGGAAAGCAGCTTGCCTCACCCATACATTATACAACTCGCGGGCTATATCTCCGATTTTGACCATCCAAACGCTGTTTTCACTCGTTTTATTGTTGTTTCAGGTTAATACCTTTATAATCAACCCATAATAGGCGCATATGGATAAGTATTAATGCTATTAATGGTACAATGAATATTTTAGTGATGGAAACACCTCAAATACATGCGCACAGGGAGAGGTGTCTAATTACCCCCATGAGCACTTCAGAGGTTAATGATATCAATTGGGTTACCCACCCCTTCAGGGATCACGGCGTCAGGCAATAGATAGAATTGAGTTACCACAGTGCGTATGCGCACTTTGGCGATCTGGTTACGAAATGTTACGTGACGACGCCACTCCCCTAGATGGGTTGCCGACCAAGGCTGACACCTGCATAGGTTATTTTGGTGAATGTGAATGGGCTGGATGTGATGGAGATGAGCTGCTTGAGGAGTATGTGTGGAGTTACTCGTAGAGACAGATTGAGGAATGAAGAGATACGTAGGAGAGTGGGGCAGCAGGAACATTTGTCAGCCAGAGTGGACAGAAGGGTGCTGAGCTGGTATGGTCATGTTGAACGAATGGGAGATGAAAGGCTTACAAAGAGAATATGTGAGTCAGGTACAAGGGGAGATAGAAGGGCAGGAAGACCCCCATTGAGATGGAGAGACTGTGTAAGAAAGGCTTTGGATGATAGAGGAATGACTATAGATCAGGCAGGGGAAGTGGTGGTGGACAGGAGTGAATGGAGAATGCTTGTGAATAGTTGAGTGAACACGTGGTCATTTGGAGTAAGGGGTCGGGCGCAAGTTCGACTAGATAATAGTCCATCAGGCGCCTGGCCCGGGGGGGCGATTAATATGAAGGGTGTGCCTGGAAGTGTGGTGGGAGGGCTTGTGGCTTTGGCTCCGCTGCATGTCTGCCTGCCGAGATCGGAACCTCTCCGGGTGGTCAGGGGCCGGGGGAATGCTGGAGCGACCTTTGTAACCCTGGTCTCTGGGTCTTCTCCTGGGTGACCTGGATGTGTGTGAGTTTGTGTTTTTTATCTGTGTTTATTTTTTGTTTTATGTTGTTTTTGTGTTTTCCCTGTTCTTGCTCTGTCTTGAGTCGGCTACCCCCAAAATGGGGATTGGGCCTGAGCATATAGATAGATAGATAGATAGTGATCATTTGGACCAAACTCCATTTCACCATTAATTGTGTTTGTTTTTCTTTGATACATAGTACTGTACAGTCTGGCACAAGTCTTTAATTTCCAAACTACCCTTTTTCGGTTTCTATCCCTCTATCTGTGCCTTTGTCTCTAATTTCCTTTCAGACTGCTCCATAGCTGTAGTTGTGGACGGCCATCGTTCACTTCCTCAACCTATCAACTCTGGTGTTCGTCAGGGTTCTGTCCTGTCTCCAATTCTCTTTCTAATATTTATCAATGATCTCAACTGTACCTCTAGTCCTATCTACTCATATGCTGATAACTCTACCTTACACTATTCAACTAGTTTTTCACATTAACCCAACATGCAAGCACTCCAAAACAAACGTGGCAAGGCCATAGAATACCTATTTCCTGATCTTTCAATTATTTCTGATTAGGGCAGAGAAAATATTGTTACTTTCAATGCCTCCAAGACCCAGTTTCTCCCTATATGATCTCTCCATCACAATCTTTCACAAGACTATTAACTACTGTATTCTTCAACAATACACAAGTGCCTCTACTACCCAACCACTCCCTGGTGCATTCTTTTTCTCTTCAACTGCTTATTTTACCTCAGTTCACTATGCTGTTACTTTCACTCTCCTCCAACTTCTCTTATCCCCACATATCGGTACCTCATAACATGCTGTACATATCTCTTCCTTAAACACATTGTTCACCTTTTCTACTTCTTCCATCCACTCCAAGTCAAACTTGCCTAGTCATCTTTCTACTCCTCTCTTCAACTCTTACCTAAGTACCTCCTCCTGTAACCTTTCCACCCTCTTCACCATTTGTCCTACTTCCAGCCTTGATCTACCTCTCTTCATCCACGTCTTCTACTGTATGCTAATTTTTGCTTCAACCAAATGATTGTCCGACAGACAACCTCCCCCCATGCCCCTATGTACCCTAGCTTCTAACTCTTATTTGCTAATTTGTTATATTTTACATTATATATTCGATCTTAACAGAGATAAATGTGTGTATTTCACACTTCTGGTTAGGGTATTTGCCCAATCAGTCCAAAAGAGAGGTGTTTTACTGTGTCACAGACTGAATAGGCATGCCCACGGATACAGATTATTGCGGGATGCTTTAAATGCTTTAAAACGGGACACAGGTGCTTATTGATCCCCTTTAAAAATATTACATTTGCTCAACAGGCCTATTCATGATCATCAGGTAGAAATAGTAAGGATTTTGAATTATATGTGGGTACTGGCTGTAATTAGCTGATCACTATAGCTAATCTAGCCATCAGTCAAATGAATCAGACAAGAAATGTTGGACATGTGTTATTTTTGAGTATGTCAATTGACCTTATCAACTCAAACTGGTATATTTGTATTTTAGAGTATCACTTAAGTAAATTATGGGCTCAGAAGGGTTAGTAATCTGCGAGTGTACTGTAAAGTATTTCTACTTGCAGCCACAGACTCCCGAAAGCTGACGTTCATGTACCTGGCCAACGACGTGATCCAGAACAGCAAGAAGAAAGGTCCCGAGTACAACAAAGAGTTCGGCAACAAGCTGGGCAAAGTGTTTGACCACCTTGGGGGGCTGCGGCTCGACGAGAAGTCCACCAGGGGGTTCAATAGGTTGCTCACCGTCTGGGAGGAGCGCAATGTCTTCGATGAAGAGAAAATCATCTTGTATAATAAAAATTTCAGTAAGTATCTAACGTTCTGCAGTAAAGGTTTGATAGGGATTTGGTGCACCATACAGTACATTATTTCATTGAGTTTCTTGCATTCTATACCAAACATTTGACAGGAATTTGTTCTGTAACACAAAATTTCAACAAATATCTTACATTTTGCAGTGATGGTTCAATTTGTAACCAATCTGTAATATTAAGAAACAAATTATTGGAGTTTATTTATATCATGGGCCAATTGAATTAACATTCGTTTGTAAAGCAATATTTGTGTGTCCAGTATTATCACAAGAGTGCTATTGACCTAGTGCACTACTGTATTTACAAATGTATATTTTTTACAAATATCCAAATTATTGAATATAGTCTTTTGATAACTCCTTTAGGCCTATACAATATATATTTACAGTATCTATATTATACCGTATATTATATTTTTTGTTTTTCAATTACTGTACTGTACTGACATTAAAGCTAAGCAATGTACAAGGTATGATGAAAATAGTTAATAAAGTTATAATTAATTAGAATTCTGCAGAATTTTATTTTCCCATTTGAGCTGTTGATATTTATTGCAGTACAGTATCGGTGCTGAATTTTAACGTGAACATATTTAGTGTAAACAATGAGATTGTAGTGAAGTAATATAAAACAAAAATTATGCTTATCAGTTTTATAAAGTTATTTTCCATTTAGAATTTCCATCAGTTTTATAAAGTTTTTCACATTTAGATTTTCCATCAGTTGAGAGAATAATATATTCTATTACGGTATATACAGTATTTAGATATTGACACATTCTCCAGAATTGTATTGTTTCATTTCAGTATTGAATGTGCTATATAGCACTAGACTAGTACTATTCTATCGCTACTATAATAATCAGTGTTCCTCAGAGCTTTCCCAGTGTATACCACCTCCTTTACGTAGGGCACGTGGTACCCGTCTTGCAACTCAATCCCACCCCTACTCTGTGCAACTCTCCAACCCAAGAGTGAAATGTTACTCTCAAACTTTCTTCTACTCAACAGCTGAGCTCTGGAACTCTCTCCCAGAATCAGTCTTTCCCTCTTCCTATGACTTAAATTGCTTCAAACTCCGTGTGTCCAGGCATTTTGGCTCGAACGTCCCTTGATTTTGGCCCTGTCACTCTTTCAACTATGGGGGAGGCACTCGCTATAGGCAGTTCTGCCTTTTGCCTCTCTCAATCACATAGAAAAAAATATATATATACCGGTATATATATATTTGTATAATACTATAATTTACTTGAAGAATTGAAATTCATTTCATTAGTTTGTAATTTGCACAATAGTGTTACTGCTGCACTGTATGAAATCATTCAACCACTTGCTGTGGCATGGCTGGTAGTGCATCTGACTACTGATCAAAGGGTCTGCAGTTCGATCCCACGCCGTGGTGCCATTGGTAGATGGCAAGAGTTTGGACAGTTTGGTATAGCGATTTGTGGCAAATGTCCAATAAAGTCCCTGTAACAAGGGCACGCCCTAGCCCTGTCAATCAAGGGAGTGTATGGCCTTAAAAACTGCATCATCAATAGCTCTCTATCTCCGTTCTCAATTACCCTTGTTTTTGTCTACAGATTTGTCATGTGATTTATCATCTCTTTGAAGTAACAAATGCATCATCAAATGTGAATTTTTAGTTTTGCTGTATACCGTATAGCTCAGTTATTTAAAAAAAAAATGAATAACTCGCAGTATTTACCTATGCTTTAGGTAGATATGTTGTGTGGAGAAGTGACGGATCCATGAGATAATGAAATGCAGAGTAAAAAGTGTGTTAAATGAGGAGTTCTTGTGTATGTGTGAGTACAGGTACATCTTGAGCCCAATCTTGGTGTTGAAGCTTGGAGGATCTATCAAGAGATTTGAGGAATTGCCTGTTATGGAAGCTTGTTTATGATATCTTAGTTCAGATTACTGACAATACATTTGATACGGTACTGTGGTGATGTTCAAAAGGTGACAGGACAGAATGACAAACTAGAGTACAGAGTGAGTGTTGGCAAACCAAGTACCGGTATGATTAGTAGTACAGGGATGCAGCATTATTGAGGTGAAGGGTATGTAAGGAATGGGTCAGTTAACTATTCATTGCTGTATTTGCAGTGGTTAGGTTTATTGAGGTGTAGCAGGATGAGAGAGTCTTGTTGTAAGGTACAGTAGTTGATTTTGAGTACATTATGTCTACTTGTCAAGGTAACCAGGGGTTCAGGATCTATTTGAAAGTACACAAATGACCGGGATGTATCACTAGAAAATTTTATTAAGTTCTGTTACAGGGGTGATTTATGTACCGGTATGTATGATATACTCAGGCACATACAGTACCCCATAGCTGGGGGTGGCCGACTCGAGACAGAGCCCGAACAGGGACAACACAACACAACATAAAAAACAAAACACAAACTTACACACATCTAGGTCGCCCAGGAGAAGACGCAGAGACCAAGGGTCAATAAAGGCCTCCAGCACTCCCCCGGCATCAGACCTCCCGGAGAGGTTCCAGGCTCAGCAGGCAGACACGCAGTGGAGCACACCACAATGCCTGCCCACCTCACAGCCAGGTATGATCCTTCATATATACTGGCTCCCGGGCCAGGAGCCTGCCGGACTATTATCTAGTCCAACTGGCGCCCAACCCCCTCTCCCAATGACTGCGTTATCACTCATCTATTCACAAGCATTCTCCATTCATTTCTATTTATTACCACTTATCTTGCTTGTTCTACAGTCATCTCTCTATCTTCCAGCACTTGTACTATACAATCTCTCCATCTCAATGGAGGTCTTCCTATCCCTCTACCTCCCCTTGTATCTGACTCATATACTCTCTTTGTAAGCCTTTCATCTCCCATTCGCTTAACATGTCCATACCAGCACAGCACTCTTCTGTTCATTCTGGCCGACAAGGGTTCTTGCTGTCCCATTCTCCTGTGTAGCCTACCTCTTCATTCCTCAATCTGTCTCTACATATACTCCTCAAGCAGTTCATCTCCATCAAAACTTCTTAAGCATTTATCATCCCATAATCTACTTTCAGACCGCCAATATGGTGATCTTCTTGCTTATCTTACTAACTCTTGGTCATCCTCCTTTCGGGACTTCGGTGAGACTTTCTATTGCGATAGACGTATCGAAAGCCTTTAATGGAGTCTGGCACAAATCTCTAATTTCCAAATTGCCCTCCTTCAGTTTCTATCCCTCTATCTGTGCCTTTGTCTCTAATTTCCTTTCAGATCGCTCCATAGCTGTAATTGTGGACGGCCATCGCTCACTTCGTCAACCTATCAAATCCAGTGTTTCTCAGGGTTCTGTCCTGTCTTTAATTCTCTTTCTAATATTAATTAATGATCTACTCAACTATACCTCTAGTCCTATCCACTCATATGCTGACGACTCTACCTTACACTATTCAACTAGTTTTTCACATCAACCCACCATGCAAGCACTCCAAAACAAACGTGACGAGGTCATAGAACGCTTCTCATCTGATCTATCAATTATTTCTGATTGGGGTAGAGAAAATCTTGTTTCTTCGAATGCCTCCAAGACCCAGTTTCTCCCTCGATCTCTCCATCACAATCCTCCACAAGACTATCAACTACTGTATTCTTCAACAATACACAACTCGACCCTTCATCTTCTCTCGATATTCTAGGTGTATCTTTTTCATC
Source organism: Paralithodes platypus (assembly GCA_032716605.1). Taxonomy (NCBI): domain Eukaryota; kingdom Metazoa; phylum Arthropoda; class Malacostraca; order Decapoda; family Lithodidae; genus Paralithodes; species Paralithodes platypus. The sequence goes on along the minus strand of CM064483.1, from coordinate 10,605,304 downwards.
CAACCTTTCTTGGAAAGATCACATTACCACTCTTGCTAAAACAGCTTCCCAAAAGTTAGGTGTGCTCAACCGTCTCCGTGGGTTCTTCACCCCTGCACAGCTTTTTGCTCTGTATCGGGGCACAGTGCACCCCTGTATTGAGTATTGTTTGTATGTGTGGGGAGGCTCCACCCATACCGCACTTCTCGAACGAGTAGAATCAAAAGCATTTCGCCTCATCAACTCACTTCCTCATACTAGTTCCATACAATCTGTTTCTACACGCCTCAATGTTGCATCTTTTACACTCTTCTATCGCTATTTCAACAATCAGTATTCTTCAGAGCTCTCTCAGTGCATACCCCCTCCCTTGGGGTGAGTGCGAGGCACCTGCCTTTCAACACAGTCCCACTTCTATTCTGTCCAGCTCTCCAACCCAAGAATTGGCAAATGTTCTTAGTCTTTCTTCTGCTCAGCAACTGAACTCTGGAACTCTTTTCCTAGGGTGAAGGCTGGTCCTATCCAGAATGAGGTTTGGCATCCTCTACCCTACCTGAGCCGTCTCTGTCTGTCTCTTTTACTGTCCTACTTTTCCTTCTAGGTGCTGGCGAGATCGCCCGATTGGGTGGCACTGCAAGGGAGGCTGCGGATGGTGGGGGCATTGGCCCGGGGGTGTAAGCCCGTGGGGTGATGATCTCCTCCCCTACTGCCCTCTCAGAGACAGATCATATCTCCCTGGCCCCTTCGGGGTCCTGAGCATCTGGAGCGGCTTCGATCTACCAGACTCGGGACTGATTGGCCAGACAGTCTGGGGAACTACAACAACAACTCTCCTTCAATCAATCTTTCTTTCATCCTATGACTTAATCTGCTTCAAACTTCGTGTGTCCAGGCATTTTGACTCCAGCGTCCCTTGAATTTGGCTCTGTCACTCTTTTGGCTTTGGGGGAGATGCTCTTTACAGGCAACCTGCCTTTTGTCTCCTTCATACACATAGAACAAAAAAAATCACATCTAGCTTTCTTCTCTCTTGTGCCTTCAGAGCCCATGTCTCAGCCTCATACATCACTGTTGGTACAACTATCCTTGATACATTGCACTTTTAGCTTTCATTCCGAGATTTCTCACCTTCCACATACAGTACTTCCTATTTCTCCAAAAACTTTCCTTCCTTCACATACTCTCTTTTTTACCTCTATTTCCACACCTGCGTCTTACTTATCACTCCTCCTAGATATTTAAAACATTCCACTTGTTCCAGTATTATCCCATCCAGTCGCACATCTAGATTCACCCTACGAGCACCTCTATTATACACCATCACTTTACTCTTAGTGACGTTCACCCTCAGCTTCCTCCTCCCACATACCACACCAAACTGTTTGACTACTCGCTGCAGTTTCTCCTCAGAATCCGCCACCAATGCTGTGTCATCAGCAAACAGTAACTGGTTCAACTCCCAATCTCTACCATTCTTTCCTACTAAACCCAATCCTCTACCCATAGTTCTCATTTTCACCTTCCTCACCACACCATCCATATTTACATTTTACAATCAACATGGGTGATGAACTGATGAATGGGGAAAAAAGTGCTACATAAACAATGCAGAAGCATGCTCATTTGCAGAGTTAGAGGTGGATGGATGAAATTGAGAACAATTTTGTCCTTCCTGTCACTGACCATGAAAGGTTCATTCCTTATATTACAATGTGTCATGTCAAACATAGGAGGGAGTATGTTTGTGAAATTTAGCCAATAGAGAATTCAAATTAGAACAAAGTGGTGGATGTGTGCAGCTATTACTAGAATCAGAGTCCTCAGTGAAAAACTTAGAAAAGGAAAGGGTAGTAATGTTATTGGTTAGGAAATTCAGTATGTATGAGTAGACTTTGGTTGTACTGTACAGTACTGTACATGTATGCAGAGAAAATGGATGGGGATAAAATGAAGAATAAATATCATGTCTGGTCACTCAATTTCTGCTGATAATCTATTGCAATATTATAATGCTACTACTACAGTATTTTAATATATAGATTGATTGATTAAAGGTAAAGAGGAAAGAGGAGTGTGTGGTAACCACCGGGGAATATGCCTTCTAAGTGTAGTAGGGAAGGTGTACAGTAGGGTAGTGATGGAAAGAGTGAGAGCGAGAACGGAGAAATAGGTGACGAGCAGGGCGGGTTTAGGAAGGGAAGAGGATATCTGGAGAAGCGACAAAAGCTGTATGCTGCCGTTATGGACTTGGAGAAGGCCTATGACAGAGTTGATAGAGAAGGTATGAGGAAAGTACTGAGAATATACGGAGTAGATGGCAAGTTGCTGAAAGCAGTGAAGAGCATGTATGAGGGTGCAAAGGTGTCAGTATGTGTGGAGAATGGGCAGAGCGAGATCTTTGATCTGAATGTTGGGTTAAAGCAAGGGCGTGTGATGTCCCCATGGTGGTTCAATATATATATGGATGGAGTCATGAAAGAAATACAGTACAAGGAAGAGCAGTGCATGTTGGTGTACCGCTGATAAAGGAGGGAAACAGTGGAAGTTGCCTGTACTGCAGTTTGCCGATGATACAGTTTTGATGAGCGATAGTGATTGTGAGTTGCAGGGTCTGTTAAATATGTTTGGAACAGTGTGTGAAAAATGGAATCTGAAGGTAAATGCAAGGAAGAGCAAGGTTATGGTATTTGAAAGGAGTGCAGCCACAGAGTCACAGAGTGTGAGGTGAGGTTGAACAGTCAGGCTTTGGAGAATGTCAGCTCATTTAAGTAATGGGCAGTGTGTTGAGTAAAGATGGGAGTATGGATGAAGAAGTGCGGGAGAGGGTGCAACAGAGGAAGAGGGTTGTAGGAGCGCTGAAAGCAGTAACAAGAAATAGGGTGGTCAGCATGGAAGTAAAGAATTTCTTGCATGACACTGGTAATCCCGACATTGACTTACGGGAGCGAAGCATGGACGTTGGTGGAGAGACTCAAACCAAGAGTGAGAGGTGTGGAAATGAGTTACTTGAGAAGTGCGTACGGAGTTACATGGAGGGATAGACAGACGAATGAGAAAGTACGAGAGCGGTGTGGTGTGGATGTAGATGTGCTGGAAAGTGTGAAAAGGAACACCTTGAGATGGTTCGGCCATATGGAACGTATGGGAAGCAAGAGAATGACTAAGAGGGTGTACGAGAGTGAGGTGGAAGGACAGAGGGAGAGGTAGACCGAGTGAGAGGTGGAAGGATGGAGTTAAGAAGTACAGTACTGTATATGAGCGAAAGCGGTGCTGGATGGTAGGAGGGGCGTCGACTGACTGGGGACAAAGGTGCATGGGGGCGTTTCGTTCGTGGCCACCCCTTTTTGGGATCACGGCGTCTGGCAATAGACAGATAGATAGATAGATAGATTGATTGATTGATTAACCCTAAGTAGAGTACAGTATATTATTATGAAAACAGAAAGTGGGATCATGTATTATGTACCCGAGACGTCTCGTCCATGGTTTTGTGAATAAGTAAATTGAGTACCGGTAATAATTTTTGTTTACAAGAGCTAATATTGAAAATTGTTTTAAATATCCCCAAACTAATGAATGTTTGCAAGTACAGTAGTACTGACTTATACTAGGATTAGAAGGAAGAGACTGGATGACCACTTTTTTCAAGATTTCCTGAAACACCTATTTTCATATCGAATTCACTCCTCTTACACAATGCAAATAAGGCAAAACATTTTGAAAAATATAATGATCTCTCGGCTTTCATCATTCAGTGTAGGCAGTGTACTTTTTTTATGACAACATTTAGTGACCTGCGCAGGGCTGCTTTGGGTTAGCATAATTGCCGACTTGCGAGTTTCGTTCTATAAGGAAGTTGGAGTTGTAGACATCGATATTTAGCAAATTTACTAGCTAAAATACGGTTGTAGTGTGTTTATAAACACATAAAATCAAACTCAACATACTTTCTATCCATCAAAAACTTATATTATCATTGCATTTCTGTTTAATATCGATGTTTACAGGTTCAACTTCCTTATAGCCTGAAACTCACAAGTGGTCAATTATGTGCAGAGATTTATGGTCTTGGGTACTGGAAGGTAATATTAGGTGATCCTAGCTTTAATATTTATTGAAGATTGGTACAGTAGAGTTCTGCAGTGACTTTGCTAATGATTTTGTATTTTTATTCTCTTACTGCCACCAGAAAATGTTATTGGGTTAATGGTGGGCCTCTAGTAGTCAAAATTAAAAAGGTCACAAATTAAGGGATTATCACACAAGAACTTTTATCTTCAATGGTCAACATATTTCTTGGCAATTTTTCTAGAATCTTTTGCACTGGTATCGGAAACTAGACTGAAGATAGATTAATTTATGTGACAGATATACTGTACTAGTACAGTACCTGTATTTTAAAAGATTAACCCATAAATCTGCTAGACCTTTGTTGAGGATAATTTGTGTGATTTCAGCTTAACTCTTGGATCCGAGAGATCATTCATTATATTAACCCCTTCAGCATGATGAATTGTTTTACCTTTGATTCTGGCTAAAATTAGAACAATTTATGCAATTTAAACCTAATCACAGGACGCGATTTGCGCCCTTTCTGGGACACTTTAAAGCCTTTGTGACCATCAGGGGTGTTTAGAAACCTTTAGTTTAGTTACTTCAATCTCTGCAGTTGTCTTTGAGTGAGCTGTGGGCAGAAAACTAATTTTGGAGAGGTAATTATGAGATTGAGAGAACTAAATTTTTTAATTCTAAACGGCAACCCCCAAGTCCACAGGAGAGCGAGAGGGTTACAAAGGATCTATGTTATTCAAAGGGTTTATTGAGATCTTACTTACCCCCTTGAGTCCTAAAGGTAGATTACATTAAAGTGTAAAACTTGCAAACTAAACAAACCAAAATTGGGACAAGGACAATATAAAGTCAAATTAAATTATCATATAAGCTAAATATAATCTTTTATATGTATCAGAATATGATGAAAATTAGGTCGTCGGGCTGAAGGGGTTAATGTAACGTATCATCTGGAAGGACTTAGACAAAATGTGAAAGTCGTGTAGTTAAGAAAGTTAACAATTATATACTACTGTACACTGATTTATACACAACACTTTATTCATTTATAGTTCAGCTTACATTTCTCTGTTTATTTCATTGTGTATTTACGCTTATGTGTGGATACAGTATATTGAAATATTGGCTATAAATGCAATATGTACGGTATTTTGCGAAATGATAAGCCTGCTATAATCTTTCGTTGTTTTTTCAGATAAAGAGAACACTAACAACACTACCGGTACTACTAAAGAGAAGAGCAAAAAGCGTGAACATTGTAAGTCTTCAGTGTTGGTATTATTGAACGATGATTTATTTATTAGAGATACAAGTTTGCTTGCTTGATTTGGCTTACGGTTTTAAATATACTTGATTGCTTATCCAGTTTATAGTTTATTTTTTTTTTTTTTTTTGTAATTGCAGATTTTCTCATGAATATATTTTCTGTAAATATAGTATAATAAATATATAAAGTTAGTTTGAAGGTTGTATATTGTTAGATAAGATAGAGTACAGTAGTGATTGATTATTTAGTGAAGCAAATTACAATGCAGTATGTTATATATTGGCAATACAATACAGTACATTATTTGTGTGTTTTATTAAAATTGGAGATAGTAATTGTTGACTATAAACACCATTTCTAGGAAGAGCACTTTATTGACAACGTTTCACAGATAGCTTCTTCAAGTCAGGTCACAGTTAGTGACCTGAACAAGCTATCTGCAAAACGTGTCAGTAAAGTGCTTCTCCTCGAATGGTGTTTATATTCAACAATTACTATCTCAAATTTTAATAAAACACAGGGAATAGGTGTAGAAATTTATCAGCCAGGGGATAGTTCTGGTAATTTACAACCCCTTTGCTCTAGATTTTGATTTACTAGATATTAGTGGTCAGGATTTTTTCCAAAATTATAGTGAATAAAATTTATATATTCTCCCCTAATGAAAACTATGTCTCTCTATTCTACCAGCGACACACGGGTCCTCCAAAAGCAAGAAACACAAGAAGGATAATGAATTAAATTCACATCTCTTTTATTTACCTGGAAAAGTCGAATCAAAAAGGAAAAAAAAATGTGAGTGAAACGTGAGGTAATTTTCTTTCAGACCCTCTCAAGCAGACAACCTTTTTTAATGATTTTCTGCTACCTTAGACATTTTTATTCAGATTAAGAAGGATCTTTGATATTCAAAGGGTTAATAACTGTCTTCTATCATCTTTGGCTATGAGAGATCCTACTGAATTATCTTGTCTTTGGGTAGAGAAATTGTACTTCCTACCGGTTTATTTCCCCCTAACCCACAACATATTACTGTACTGCTCTTGTGGGTTATGTATGTAGTATAAAACCTTCCATCCGTGCAAACATGGCTCAACCTGTGATAAAACTCTTGATTGTTCTCCTTGTACAGGGCAACTAGTGTGAAGACAATTTTTTTTTTTTTTTTTTTTTTTTTTTTTTTTTAATCGTAGTTTAACCAGACCACTGAGCTACAAAATGTAACTCTTATAGGGCTGGCCAATTTGTGTACTGAGCCTTGGTTTGCTATGAGGCAGCGATGAGGCATCTTTTACAGCTGAATTCCTCTACTGTTACCAATGTGCATGCAGAAATCTGGTGGGAAGATTCTTATGAGTTGCCTGCTAAGCTGAAGAGTGCCACCTACTCTAACAATATGATTAACACCCAGCATTGTCATACAGTTACCATGTGTACTGAAAGCTTTTTGTGCTTCTTGTTTTATGCAGAGCTGCTACAGGACAGCACTACTTGATAGTGTGTGGATAATGGGTGCACCATACTATACCTACCACAGTAATATACAAATAATTTATAACCCACACTTTATTATACAGTTTACATAGTATATAATTATATACTGTATATACAGTATATATATATGTTGTTGTTGTTGTTCCCCAGGCTGTCTGGCCGAACAGCCCCAAGGTCTCGAGCAAGGCCAAGGCCATAAACGAGTGCCCCCACAAAATCCTCCCTGATTACCACTAACAAAGCCCGGGTGACCGAAGCCACTCCAAGGCAGGGAGCTGAGGAGGGTGCGAAAACGCCCGGGTAACCAAAGCCCCACCCAAGGCCCTGTGCCCCTCAGCAATTATGAAGGGAAAGTTGAGGGGTAAGGGAAATATGTGACACTTTGGCTCCCAATCTGCCAACTTCTAGGTTGGCAGTAGGGAGGTCAATCCACGGAAAAGACGCCGCCACTTGAGATCTAGAAGATATATAAGTAAAAGGAACAGTCAGAGTAAGCTATGGGTATGGCAGAGATCGCTCAGTTCTCACTCGGATAGACCAGCCCATCACCACATGACTAGAACCCAATCCTCTCGGCATCAGCTAGGAAAGGCCCTAGAAAGCCGCCTTTGGCGGGGGGATAGCTCCCCTATTTCAACTCCTTTCGGGGTTGGGCACCCGCCCAGGTATATATATATATATATATATATATATATATATATATATATATATATATATATATATATATATATATATATATATATATATATATATATATATATATATATATATATATATATATATATATATATATATATATACAGGTATACAGTATATGTATATATATATATATATATATATATATATATATATACATATACATATACATATATATATACATACAGTATATATGTTATATTACCAATGTATTATATAGCATTCACAGCCATGCCCTGCCTTTGTTAACCCAACCTTTTCACAAAAAGTTATGTAGTCTTGCCACTACTGTATTGTTATCTCCCATACAATGTCTTTCCAATCCCTTCCATGATAAAGGTGTTGTCTGATTGAAAGGGTCACTAGCTAAGCACAAAATTAAAACAAATGTTGTTGAAGGGAAATGGACAAAGTAAAACCAGGGGCACCCTTTTTTCTTGCAGCCAAACATGAGTCTAAGAGCAAGAAGCACAGGAAGGTGGTGGTAGTGGAGGAGGAGGAGGAAGAGGAAGAGGTGGTGGAGGCTCCCCGTATACGGCGAGACAGTGAGATAACGGACATCCCCCCTCAGGTCTCCACTCCACCTACTGAACCCCCCGAGCCGGAACAACTGATTGAGGCTTTACAGGTTAGAAGGAGGTTTTGATTAGGTTTAGCTAAGTTTGCTTTAGTAATAGTAAAGGCATAACTAAGTGATATCCACTATTACAGTTTCCTACAGTAGATCCTCTGGAAAAAGGCAAACTAGGCCTGTGTATCCAGCTCAGTGCCAGTACTTGCACTACTGCGGTCGTTCACTGTGTTGGCGGCGGCGGCGGCAGCAGACGCAACATTTTTACTACCGTAAAACCGTGTAACTTCAGACATTTTTCGAGTTTTTTTAACGATATCTCCTGACTGTAAACACATTATAGAGATATAACTAGGTCAAGTGATGTGTGGTGATAGTGCGCGGTAATCCAGGAAGCCTCCTAAAATTATTCCCCATAATAAGAGAGCTATCCTTATCCTAAATGGTGTCCGAAGTCATCTTGGAAAGTGGCTGACTTCGCACATGTATGGATAACTTCGGACATCAGTGATTTCTTATGGAAAATGATTGCCAAGAAAACTGGGATAGCTTCGGACAAGCGGAGGGGAACTTCGGACGTACGTTCGTGGTTTTATTTCATTCATTTTTCGGCTCCTACTATTTTATATGAATATTTTATTATTGCTGCTTATTCCTGTCTGATGTCTTACTGGAAAATGCACAGTTAATACTTTTAGGCCTGTATAATTAGCATAGGAGGGGGTTATATAGGATGTTTAACAAATATTCTGTTATGGATCTGTTCTCGTTAGGCATTGAACTCACTCTTAGAAAATATTGAGCAGGAAAAATAACCAATGCTGTCAAATCAATAACTCGAAAATTAACTAGGCCTAGTGAAAATATATAGGTATGTACTGTATACTCTATCACTGCATATACATTTTTATGAATTTGAGCATTTTTATAGGTATAACGTATGTGTTGGTGTTTCTTACGGCAGATAATAATTTTTTGGACAAGATATATGCCTCTCCTAATTTATATATATTATATATCCAGAATTATCCTAAATACATAAATCGGTTAGCATATTATCATATTTTTATGGGTTTTTGGACTCAGAGAATGATTATTTGATCTTTAACCCGAAAACGGCGAAGGGGGGGCATTGAACTAGCTCCCCATGGGCGAACATATTGGCTCCATTCAGGCCTTTAATCGTAATTTTACGATAAATATCGTTATTACTTATTCATATGAGCCTATTTTACCTTCACTATGAAGATAGTAACCCGTAACAACAATAAATCAAGTGAAAATATAATATCCCCCCTGGGGGTTAGGGAATAGAATATGCCCCACGTGCCTTCTGCGTGTCGTAAGAGGCGACTAAAGAGGTTGGGTCGGGTTCAGATGTGAGAGAGTGGGAGTGTGGAATGGGTGTGTGTGCTGGAGTGAGTGAAGGAACAGCGAGAGAAGGTGCATGTTTGTTTGTAAGTAGCAAATGGAAGGAATGTGTAAGAGAGTATGGATGAACGAATGAAGAAATCTGTGATGGATGCTAGGGTGTATAGGGGTATTGGAAATTTTCTGGTCAAAATCGCGAATATAGATGGACCAGCCCATTCATGAATTATGGAGAAAATTGAGGCAACCCCTCCCTCCACGAGGCCTCAAGCCACACTGAGCCTATTCATACACACACTCGGTCATGTAACACACCCGCTAGGCACGTAAGCACATCCTCCACACAGTTTGCTAATGTTAGCACAAAAATATACCAACGAATTAGGGAATAACAGGGAAAATAGGTGATAATTGAAGGGGGAGGGGAAAGGGAGGCAGGAGGGGATGTGGAGGAGTGATATGAGGTATAGGGAAAAAAAAAAAATTGTTTAGTGCTACTGGGGCTGTTTAAATGTTTTTTTTAGGCCTCCCTCTTAAGAGCTTTGCCGCCGTCGCCCAGTAAAACCCCTTAAGAGCTTTGCAGCCGTTTACGGGTTAACCACCATTTTAATGATGGACAAGTATTATGAATTATTTTCATAGGGCAAATAATAACAAACAATTTGTTTGTTCCATGTCCGAAGTTACCATTAGTTTGTGGAAAACACAATCGGTTAAATGATAGTGTTCTAGCTAGAGCGTTATACATGTGCAACAAATTTCCTTTGGTGGATGTTGTCTCTGGTAATTTTACTACAAAATTATATCAGTCACAACATCATTCATACAAACAAATTTCTTCAGGGTGATAGAAGTTTGGCAGGGTATCGAAAAATTTAAAAATTTTCGTCATGTATACTGTATAATATTTTGTTTGTGTACATATTATACTCATGTAAGTTCCCTAGGGCTTTTACATGCTCTTCCTTTGGCATTTCTCTAAACGGACCACACACAAAAAACAATAAAAAGTGTTTCCATTATATAATGACAATGGCTAATTACTTATTATCGCCGATGTCCGAAGTTACGACCCAAGTCCGAAGCGACCCGGTTTTACAGTATTCTGTATTTTTGCTTTATAATCAAACTTCAAATCTTGTCTTCCCCATGCTTTATCAAGATTACTTTCAAACTTCCTTATTGATTCGGAATCGACTACATACTGGGGCAGTGCGTTCCACTCATTTACCACTCTATCACAAAATGAGTTCTTTGCCTTTTCAAGCCTATTTCTTTCTTTGTAAATTTTCTTAGAGTGTCCTCTCGTTCTTGTTCCCTCCCGCATCAAGAAGATACCTTCACACACATCCTCATCATACTTTCCTGACACTATCTTAAAAGTCTCTATCATATCCCCTCTCTTTCTCCTATATGCCAGTGTCGGAAGTCCCAGTGTCCTCAACCTCTGCTCATAGCCCGCGTTCTTCAACGTTGGTACTAGCTTGCTAGCTCTCCTCTGCACTTTCTCCACTGCTTCTATATTCTTTACCATATATGGAGCCCACACCTGGTTCGCATATTCCAGGTGCGGCCTAACCAGCGCTGTATAGAGATTCCTGAATATTTCTTCGTCAAGTGACACAAATGTCCTCCTTATCAGCCCTACAATTCTATTGGCTTTGTTTATCTTTTCCGCTAAATGTTCTGAGAAATTTAACTTATTGTCTATCACTACTCCTATATCCTTTTCTGCATTCACTTCCTCCATCGCTTCATACATACTGTATCCTACCTTGTCTATCTTGCTAGTCCCAATCCGCATGTACAGTACTTGCATTTTTTTGGATGAAAAGACATTAACCAATCTTCAGACCATCCCTTCATGCCCTCCACATCTCCTTGAAGCAAACCCACATCTTCCTTACTCCTCACTCTTCTATACAGCTTAGTGTCATCCGCATACAGGTATATCTCACTTCCATTGGTTATAACTTCAGGTAAGTCGTTGATAAATATAACGAACAGTAGTGGTCCCAACACAGATCCCTGAGGTACCCCACTTGTAATTTCCCTCCACCCCGAGCCTATTCCATTCACCAGTACCCTCTGTCTCCGATCTTTCAGGAAGGCTTCTATCCATTTCACACATTTCTCCCCTATACTATAGCTTCTAACTTTCTCTATTAACCTTTTATGTGGGACCTTATCGAAGGCCTTCATAAAATCGCAATATATCACGTCTATTACATCACCATCCTCCAGAATTTGCATCCAATCATCTACCACCTTAATTAGCTGTAGTATCGTCGACCTCCCCGGCAAGAATCCGAACTGTCTCCCACTGAAAAGTTGGTTTGATTTCATATGCTCCATTATTCCTTCTCTAATTACTGTTTCCATTAGTTTACACACAACACTTGTCAAACTGACTGGTCTATAATTTCCTGGGTAATTTCTCTTTCCCTTCTTAAATATAGCTGTTATGTTCGCCTCTCTCCAGTCCGTCGGGATTTGTCCTGTATTAAAAGATACCTCAAATAAAAAATTTAATGGCTCTACTAACATCTCACCACTTTCCTTTATGATTCTTGGATGTATCCCATCCGGTCCCGGGGACTTACTTCTGTTCATTTTTTCTAGGAATAGTAGGCACTGCATCAACCGACTCCACTGTTAGTACCTCCCCAAAGTATTTCCCCAGCACCTCTGCTTTCTCCTTATCAGTTTCTGCTCTATTCCTATCATGTAGAGTTGTAATGTTTTACAAACACTACATAGTGATCGTGTATTCAACCTTTAACTGTGTTGGTGGTGTAATGGTTTAGATACTTATGTTCTGGGTGTGGTGTCCCTAGTTCGAATCCCGGGAGGACCATATGCTTTCATTAGTTTATTCAAGTGCATTGGGGTTTGTAATTGATGATTAATGTTAAGGACGGGGTGTTACTTAATACTGAGAGAGTTAATGTAATATCCTGCTATTTGCAGGACTTGGAGAGTGCGGCCACCTCGGATGCTGCGGTGCGGGAAAAGATCGCCAGTCTGCCTGATGAAGTGTCCGATGTTACACTACTCAATAACTTGGAAGGTTAGTCAGTTAGTCAGTAAGTTAATTAGTTAGATACCGGTAGGCATTCATTCAGTTTATCATTCATTCTTTCTTTAAGGGAGCCCACCTCACTTTTTTTCTCTTTCTCTCCCTCTCTCCTAGGGTTGTAATAATTCGGCCCCATTCAGCCTACTGTTTTAAGACGTTTACCCCATCCAGGTGTCAATGTTTTTGAAATACTGGGTGCGAAGGGAATTTAACCCTCCTGAAAACTCCCCAGGTTTTGAGATGCCTGTCGCGGGATTTGAACCCTGGTTAGTGACCTCAGTAGGACCTACTGAGGTCACTAACCAGGGTTAACTGACTAACCTTCCCAGGTCCGCGCGCTAACCCACTGTACTACCACGGACGTACAATAGAATAGCAACCTTAGTTCTCCTTGAAAGAACCAGGTGATAATCTCGTGGTGATACACGTGGTGGGTTTCTTAGACTTCGCCACCAACGACTATTTTATGCTATTCTAGACGTCAATTCGGGTAGTTCAGTATTGGGGCCAGGTTTTGAGATGCCTGGCGCGGGATATTTTCGAGGGCATTACATTACATCCTTCTTTAACAAGGCTAGTCCCTAGCCTCTTTAAGGTCGTAAGGTATCGTAGCCGTATCACCTCAGTAATCTCAATTTTGTTAGAGTCCGCATGATGGGTGCTTTATGTAGCTACTAGATCACGTTCCGTGACTGCCACCAATGAAATACTGGGTGCGAAGGGATGATTGTATGCTCCGACAGAGGATATACTTGAAAGAAAGAAAGAGGAGTTCTGGATGAATGTGGAGGCGTGCCTGGAGAAGTTTGACAAGAATGAAAGAATATTTCTGATTGGGGATATGAATGGTAAGGTGGGTGATAGGAAAGTTGAGGGAGTGGTGAGAGGGTTGGGGTACCATCAGAGGTGAATGGGAATGGTAGTGCACTTGTGGACGTATGTGTGGGGAGGAGGCTGTGGATAGCCAACACCTTCTTCCGACACAGAATGATCCACAGGTACACGTGGAAACGGATGTTGACGATGAAGGATAAGACAGTGGTTAAACGAAACTCATTGATTGATTATTTATGTGTGGATGAACGAATGAAGAAATCTGTGATGGATGCTAGGGTGTATAGGGGTATTGGAGGGGGTCTGTCTGATCATTATGTAGTGGTAGCTAAGGTTAGGATACAAAAGAAGTGGGTGAGGAGAGCTGGAGGGAGGCGAGAGGAGGGTGGAGAGGTTGCAGGAGGAGTACAGGAGAGCAGTGGAAAGACGACTAGGTGGGTTCGACCTGGAAGTTATGGAGGAAGTGGAGGAGATGAGCAAGGTGTTTAAGGATGAGATCTGTGCAGCATGTGAGGAGGTGTGTGGAGTGAGGAGAAGAGGGGGGGGAGTGAAAGGTACAGCATGGTGGACAGAAGAGGTAAGAATAGCTGTGGAAGAAAAGAAGAAAGCATATAGAGAGTGGTTGGGTAGTAGAGGGAATGAAGATTTCGAGAGACAGAAACGAGCGAGGTGCGTGAAGAGTAAGAGGGTGGTGAAGAGAGTAGTGAAGGAAAGTAAGAGAAGAGTAGATGAGGAATTTGGAAGGAATCTGAGTGTAAAATGGAGGGAGAGTAAGAAACTGTTCTGGAAAGAAGTCAAGAAAGTTAGGGAAGGTAGCAAGGGAAACAGTAAGGGTGTGAAAGATAAGAATGGGAGAATGCTAGCCGAGAAGCAAGAGAGAGTCGAAAGATGGAGGGAGTACTTCAGTGAGTTGCTAAATGTAAGGAATGAAGAGCCAGCAAACATAGCTGGATATGGTATGGGAGGGAGAAGAAGAGAAGTAGTGGAGGAGGAGGAGGTGGGGATCAGGAGGTCAGAAGTGTGGGAAGCCATGAAAAGAGTGAAGTTGGGGAAAGCACCAGGAACAGATGGAGTGTGTGGGGAAATGTTGAGGTATGGTGGTGAGATAGTGATAGAATGGGTATGGAAAATGTGCAAACTAGCATGGGAGAAGGGGAGTGCACCCGATGACTGGAAGACTGGCATAATAGTCCCCCTATATAAGGGCAAATGGGAAAGAGGAGTGTGTGGTAACCACCGAGGAATATGTCTTCTAAGCGTAGTAGGGAAGGTATACAGTAGGGTAGTGATTGAGAGAGTGAGAGTGAGAACGGAGAAATGGATAGGCGACGAGCAGGGAGGTTTTAAGAAGGGAAGAGGATGTGTAGATCAGATTTTTACCCTGAATTGTGTTGTGGAGAAGAAACAAAAGGTGTATGTTGCCTTTATGGACTTGGAGAAGGCCTATGACAGAGTGGATAGAGAAGGTTTGTGGAAAGTACTTAGAATATACGGAGTAGAGGGCAAGTTGCTGAAAGCAGTGAAGAGCATGTATGAGGGTGCAAAGGCGGCAGTACGTGTGGAGAGTGAGCAGAGCGAGTTCTTTGACCTGAATGTTGGTTTGAAACAGGGGTGTGTGATGTCCCCGTGGTTGTTTACTGTATATATGGATGGAGTTATGAAAGAAATACTATCAAGAGCAGTGGATGTTGGTGTATCGCTGAAAAGGGAGGGAATTGAGTGGAAGCTACCTATACTGCTGTTTGCGGATGATACAGTTCTGATGAGTGATAATGAATGGGAGTTGCAGGGTCTGGTAAATGAGTTTGGAACAGTGTGCGAAAAACGGAATTTGAAGGTAAATGCGGGGAAGAGCAAGGTTATGGTCTTCGAAAGGGGTGAAGTCACAGAGTGTGAGGTGAAGCTGAACGGTCAGGCTATGGAGATCGTCAACTCTTTTAAGTATCTGGGCAGTGTGTTGAGTAAAGATGGAACTATGGATGAAGAAGTGCGGGAGGGGGTACAACAGGGGAAGAGGGTTGTAGGAACGCTAAAAGCAGTAACAAGAAATAGGGTGGTCAGTATGGAAGTGAAGAAGTCCTTGCATGACAGTGTGGTAATCCCGACACTGACTTACGGAAGCGAAGCATGGACGTTGGTTGAGAGACTCAGACCAAGAGTGAGAGCAGTGGAAATGAATTACTTAAGGAGTGCGTGCGGAGTTACATGGAGGGATAGACAGACTAATGAGGAAGTAAGAAGGAGGTGTGGTGTGGATGTAGATGTGCTGGAAAGTGTGAAAAGGAACAACTTGAGATGGTTCGGCCATATGGAATGTATGGAAAGCGAGAGAATGACTAAGAGGGTGTACGAGAGCGAGGTGGAGTACAAAGGAGTACAAAGGAAATCAAGCAACAACAGATCCAGTGACCCTTCTAGGTTGCTTGTCCTCCAAAACACTGAGGATCAAGTGTCCAAACAGTGGTTTAGAGTGGGTAAGGGAACATTGGAAAGGGAATTACTGCCCTGGAACTAATGTCCGTGGCAGGATTAGGAAGTTAGTAGGGGACAGATGGGTTAGTAACTGAGGGGGGGATAAAATAAAGTTATTCATTTACAAACGCAGTCAGTCGCGGGTTTGATGCGAGATATTTGTCTAGGCGGAGTTTAAATGAATCAACGGTGATGCAGTCTATAACGTTTCGGGGAAGCCCATTCCACAAGTTGACAACTCGATTGAAGAAGAAATTCTTAGATTCGTGCGAGTTAAAAGATTTACCAATAATTTTGCAACCGTTTCCCCGCGTGTAATTAGATTGGTCGATAGTGAAGTACTTACTACAGTTCATATTGTCGATGCCTTTGATGATTTTGAACACTTGAATTAAGTCGCCTCTTAATCTGCGCTGGGTTAAAGGAAATAGATTTAATTCTCTAAGACGCTCTTCGTATGGTTTGTTCTTTAGGCTAGGTATCATTTTGGTAACTCTACGTTGAACTCGTTCTAGCTTGTTTATATCTTTTTGGTAATAAGGGCACCAGGATTGAACGCAGTATTCCAGAAGAGGGCGGACTAAGGAATTGTAAAGGGTTAGGATAACTTCTTTGGATTTATGCTCAAATGACCTGCCTATAAAGCCAATTATTTTGTTTGCCTTCTTAACAACTTCTGAACATTGTTGACTCGGTTTTAGGTTACTCGATATTGTTACTCCCAGATCGGTTTCTCTGTTTACATTCTTAAGCTGAGTGCCATTCATCGAATAGTTTGCTTTCTCATTTAGGTATCCGATATGTAGTACTTTACATTTATCCGCATTGAAACTCATTTGCCAAATTTGGGCCCAACATGACAATTTATCTAGATTGTGTTGCATATCGTCAACTTGTTCTTTTGAGAGTACGCTATTTGCAATTTTTGTATCGTCAGCAAATTTTGAGATTGTACAGGTGAGACCCTCATCTATGTCGTTGATGTAAATTAGAAAGAGAATTGGTCCTAGTACCGATCCCTGGGGTACCCCGCTACTTACATTGGTCCATTTTGATGCCTTACCGTTTATGACTACTCTTTGCTTTCTGTCGCTGAGCCAATTTTCTATCCATTTCAACACACCGTCTTGTATTCCATGCGCTTTTAGTTTTAGCAGTAAACGTTTGTGGGGAACTTTGTCAAAGGCCTTTTGAAAATCAAGGTATATAATATCTACAGCTTTACTCTCATCGTAGAGGTTGAGGATATCGTGGAAGAAGTCTAAGAGGTTTGTTAAACAGGAACGTTTTTTACGAAAGCCGTGTTGAGTATCTTTAAGTATGTTATTTTCCTCTAAGTGATTTACGAGTCTGTCTCGTATGACCGTTTCTAGCATTTTACATACAACTGAGGTTAAGCTAATTGGACGATAGTTACTGGATAGGGATTTGCTGCCTTTTTTGAATATCGGTGTTACGTTGGCTAGCTTCCACTGATCGGGCATAGTTCCAGACTGCAAGGATTTATTGAATAGTAATGTCAGTGGTTTAGAGAGCTCATCCTTAGCTTCCTTTAGAACTCTAGGCGAGATTGTATCAGGTCCAGGCGTTTTATTTACCTTGAGTTTATCTAAACAATTCAATACTTCTCTCTCTGTAACGGTGATATTGCTTAAAACATCTGAATTATCAATCTGAATCGGCGATGGTGTAGGGATATCACTGAGGTCTTCTGTTGTAATAACTGATGCACAGAAGGTATTGAGGGCATTACTCATTTGTTCTTCGTCTTTGGTGTATTCTCCATTTTCATCGACTAACGGTCCAACAGTTGAAGTAACTACTTTTTTCTTTCTGATATAACTATAGAATTCTTTCGGGTTTGTTTTACTTTGATTCGCAATATGTAACTCTAAGGTCTTTTTACTTTGCTTAATTAACTTTTTGGCTTTGCGTCGTAGCTCTACAAATTTCACCCGTTCTTCGTCATTTTGTGAGGATTTTAATCTATCATTAGCAAATTTTTTAGCAAGCAGGCAGTTTGAAATATCTTTATTCCACCATTTGGGCTTATTATTATGGCCTGGACGCCGAGTTTTCGATGGTATGCAGTCTTGCACTGCTTTTAGGTAAGTGGCTTCGAATAACTTCCAAGATGTATTTATGTCGTTATTGTGAATTAAAAAGCTCCAGTCAGTTTCTTTAAACATAGCTCTAAGTTTATGGAAGTTTGCTTTCTTGAAATTAGGGACTTTTTCGATGCTACTATTTGGTTCGTTACTAGTAAACTTTAAAGTGAAAGTTATCGTATGATGGTCGCTGTTACTGAATTCATCACCAACATTCAAATTCTCTATTAATTCTTCTTTTGTTGCAAGTACAATGTCAAGAACGTTATTACCACGGGTCGGCGTTCCAACAAATTGATAAAGCGAACTCTCTTGCAAGTTCGTATACAAGTCATGTCCGGAGTGTGAAGTAAGAGTATCGCCCCACTTGGTCACAGGTAAATTAAAGTCGCCAAAAATTACGGTATCTTGTGAGTTACTTACATCTGCAATTTGTTCGTAAATTTCTCGGTCAGTTTGCACTGATTGAGCTGAAGGTCTGTATATTAATGCAAGTATTATTTTGGTACCTTTATTATTCTTTATTAGCACAAAAGATGCGTCGACGTTCACAATTTGAGGTTTTTACAAGAGGGTAGGGTTAAGACTTTCTTTGATATAAAGTAAAACGCCACCTCCATTTCGATTTATTCGGCTTTTCTCAAACATTACATAACCGGGAAGTGAATACTCTGCTAAAAAGTCTCTATCTTCTGTATTGAGCCAAGATTCTGTTATGCCAATCACATCATAATTTTCTGTAAACACTAGCTCCTCTAAATCTGAAAATTTATTGCGTATGCTACGAGCGTTTGCATAGAAAACCTTTAAATTTGTTATTTTAGAACTCACGGAACGCGCTTTAATAATATTTTTGGTTCTTGTCGGATCTACATTTATGTTCATGGCTGTCCTCGGTCCTCGCTGTCTCCGGTCCTTATCGCTGGTGGTCCTCGGTTGCCTCTTTTTTTCTTGGCGTTGGATGATTTATGTCACTGCTGCTTCTTCTCGGATGGCGTTTTTTGATCCATGGCTGCGGACTGCTTCGTGTAGGAGGCGACCCATGCGTGCTGAACCCACAGGGTTTAGATGAGTGCCATCCTTGCGGAACAGAGTAGGCTGGTTGTAGAAGTTGTCCCAGAGGTTGATGAATTCAACTTCTTCCCTCAGACACAAATGTTTTAGTCGGCTATTTGTGCTGAAGGCCTTGTCGTAGAATTTGTCAGGTGCGTCGATCTTGGGGAGAATGCCTGAGATGATGATATTCCTTGACTTGTTTTTGTAGTGCTGGATCATCTTGCGATATTTCTCCATCAACTCTTCGGATCTGGTGCGCATGACGTCATTTGAACCAGCATGGATGACAAAAAGGGTATTTTCATTTGCATCCTTTGTGGTATCTTCGAAGGCTTCCACAATGTCGTCCAGTCCAGCTCCTGGGATGCAAAATCTTTTTCGTTGAAGTGGAGGGACAGAGAGGGAGAGGTAGACCGAATGAGAGGTGGAAGGATGGAGTGAGGAAGTACATGAACGAAGGCGGTGCTGGTTGGGGGGAGGGGCGTCGACCGACTGGGGACAGAGGTGCATGGGGGCGGTTCGTTCGTGGCCACCCCTTCGGAGATCACGGCGTCAGGCAATAGATAGATAGATAGATAGAAGGGAATTTGACCCTCCTGAAAACTCCCCAGGTTTTGAGATGCCTGTCTCGGGATTCGAACCCTGGTTAGTGACTCAGTAGGTCCCCCAGGTCCGCGCACTAACCCACTGTACTACCACGGACGTACAATAGAATAGCAACCTTAGTTCTCCTTAAAAGAACCAGGTGATAGTCTCGTGGTGATACACGTGGTGGGTTTCTTAGACTTCGCCACCAACGACTATTTTATGCTATTCTAGACGTCAACTCGGGTAGTTCAGTATTGGGGCCAGGTTTTGAGATGCCTGGCGCAGGATATTTTCGAGGGCATTACAGTTTTCCTGGTGAGCGGTGGTGAGCCAGCACACAGTACTGTATATATATTTTTGTTTAGAGAGCAAGCAAAATGTTTACATTTTTCGATAGAAAAATGTCTCCGGAGTAGCCGGATTTCTCCATACAATGCTGGCTCGCTATCGCTCGCCAGGAAGATATCAACACCTGGATGGGGATAAACGTCTTAAAACAGTTGGCTGAATGGGGCCGAATGGATACAAGCCAGAGAAAGAGAGAAAAGGAGAGAAAGATAAAAAAGCAGGTGACCCCCCTTAATTCAGTTAGTTAATTTTTCATTCATTCATTTTGTCTTCCATTTTCTGTATGTTTGTTAGCTATTTAGGCATTCAACGATTGCCACTTTTAAAGCCAGATACGACAAACATAATAACATGACCTAGTTAATATTGGCTGACCAGTCTTTGGAGGTGGGGTTCACACAAGAAGCCTTCTTAATTCCCCACTATCATTCAATAGGTAAGCATTCATGTATTCTTGATTTCAGACTAATTCAGCCATTTGATCATTCTGTCATCAGTTAATCAGTCTGTTTAGGTGCTGGAGTGCTGCACTACTGGCCTGGGTTCGAACCCTGGCTGGAGCATGACACAAAAATATTGATAAAGGAAAAAAGAGAAGTGATACACTGTACAGTAGGTTGAGACATCTCTAGTGTTTAATCAGTTAAATAGGCCAACCTTCTAAATCACCTGGTTATATAACAATTAGGACTTCCACACCTTATTCCTCTTAATGCTTCTGCGTTTACATTAGTTTCTAGCATTTTGTTTTACATTTTATCATCATTTTGAAAAGGTTAGCCATCAGCAAGGTGTCATTCATACATACCTCTACATACAAGTTTATCCTGGCAAGCGCTGCGCATATGACCTGTGATGTACGTAGTTTTATGCGAATTAATTACCCAATATTCTGACAGATGTATTTGTTCTATCTATCTATCTATTGCCGGACGCCTTACTCCCCTTACGAGGGTGGCCATACACAGAATGCCCGCAAGCGGGCCTATTCCCTGTGAGAGGGATAACCCGAGCCAGTTTAGTGAAGGACTTGCAGGATTGACCACTCAATTTTGGATCCGTCCGACTCCGAGGCCCTCTGTGTATCTTGTTAGCACTATTTTTCTACAGTGGTGATTTGCTAATCCAACTACTAACCTGCCTTACCCTTAGGTAAGCAGTATGGATTTGTATCGGGTTTACTCCCCTAGACAGGTTGCCAACCAAGGCTGACGAGTCCCATCCACCCGGATTTGTATAAGGTTGTCTCCCCTAGACGAGTTGCAGACCAAGGCTAACGAGTCCCATCCACTCGGTATTTGTTGATTTCATTAATTGAGTTTAGGAGTAAAGTTGGTTGGTGGAGGTAACATAATAATTCATTCAGGTTCAGGGGTATTTTATAGAGAGGCCTTCCTTAACCCTTCCAGCCCGGGTGTCCTTTTATAAGGACACCGCGGCAGATGGGCCGGTACCCGGGTGTCCTTTTAACGGACAGTAAGCTTGAAAGCCTATTCAGCTTGGTCTGAACGCGTTGGTCTGAACGCCACATGTAAACAAAGCCGTTCATTGCATCACCGCACCTCCGAAAACAAGAAGGAGACGTCGGATCAATGTTGTTGTTGACGAAATTAGACGAAATTAGTGTCTGAAAAGCTCCGATATTGTCAACATCGCGGAAAAATTCGCTCCACGGAAATCGTCATCATAACTGAACCAGTTGACTTAGAGAGCTCTACTCAATGCCAGTCTACAGATTGGAAACCGCACTACGTTTAGGGATGCGTGGGAAATTTCTAGCAGTTAAAATAACAAAGATACGGTAGCCTTGGCCTAGACGTTTTTCGGCCAGATCGCCCGGATACGACCTCCGTCCTTTTGTAAGGCAGCCCGGGTAGGAATGGTTAAGGTTAAGGCCTCATTAATTACTCCTTCCATTCATCTATCTATAGCCTATGATAGTGCAGTTGGAATTGTGTACATGCTTAGATTGATATGCAGGATTGGAAACTGTATAATAAATCGTAGGCTTGTCCACCATTCTTTAACTGTCTTCGTAGCGCAATGGATAAATGCACTGAATTTCGGTGTGAGCATCCTAGGTTCGAATGCCTGGACTGCCACATGTATTTGTTGAGTTCATTAATTGACTTTAGGAGTAAAGTCGGTTGGTGGAGGTAACATAATAATACCATATAAAGCATAATGAATTTTCCATGAGCACTTATTTGATTAATATGATAAACATATGAACCTTGAAGAGTGATAAAATAAGTGATAAAATAAATGACAAACTGCAAGGTAGGATATCTAGTGAAGAGTTCAGGAGAAGGTTAGGTATCAAGAGTATCAGTGATCAGCTGCATACAGATGGTTGGACATGTGGAGAGGATGGATGAACGAAGTTGCATGAAAAGATGCAAGTATGTGAACATGGAGGGAGCTCCACCAAGGGGTAGACCAAGAAAGACATGGTATCAGACTGTAAGGTCCGATCTTGAATGAAAAAGCCTGACAATTGAAGCAGCTCTGAACAAGGCTGCCTGGAACACTGCCGTTAGGACGTGAGACTGGAACTGTACTTTATGTGGAGCACTCAGTCTTTAAATTTATGTACTGTGTATGTATATATACTGTAGGCTATATGAAGTGATAAAATGACCAAAACAATTTTTTTTTTTTTTTTTTTTTTTTTTTTTTTTTATTTTGCCAATATTCGTTCTTATATTTTTATAGTCTAAAAAACAAAATTGCCCTGTTTTGACACTTTGATTATCAGTAAATCTTGCTAACACTTTAATGAATTTATAATTTGTTAGAAGGACCTCCCTTGGTCAAAAGGATTAACAAGATTCCACTTTTTTCTAGACATGACGGCGGCACATAGCTTGAGCGAGAAGGTTGAAGATGCCTTATCCATGTTGGAGGTGTACAACAAGCGACTGTCTGAGGAGATGGAGGCACGCAAGTCTGTGGCTCGCATGCTGCACGATTACATCACCTACCAGAAGGACCTTTTGGCACAGGCGGAGGAAACTTTAGAGGTACTGTATGTATGTATATACTCAGGCACATACCCCATGGCTGGGGGTGGCCGATTCGAGACAGAGCCCGAACAGAAACAACATTTAAGGATCTGCGTTAACCAAGTGGCCAGCAAGTGGAATAGGCTCACACATAGAGTAGGAGTTTAATTTTATTTCAATCATTCATCAGTATCTTCTAACAATTTGCTTTCTCTCTTCAAACCCCCACTAAATATGGGCATGATTCAAAATTACTTGTAGGTTACTTTGTCCACATACAGTACTGTACATGCTTCTTTTGCCTATGCCACAATGCTAAGTACCTCTCTCTTTCAGATAAAGTCTAACAGACCAAGGTTAATGTTTGATCAATGGTATTCATTTCGGACAAATTTAGGTAAATATGTGGACACCCAATTTGGACTATCAACTTTGTTTAAATGACTTGTAAATTTAGTTTACTGCTAAAAGCATTTTCTCATATTATTATATTTTTACTGTATGGTATTTGCAGGAACATCGGCAGAAGCAAGGCAAAGTTAAAAAAGTGCGAGAGGAGCTGAAGGCCCACCTACAGAACCTTCCTGACATATCCAAGCTGCCCAACATCCGGACGGGCGGCTTAGCTCCCCTACCCTCTGCTGGCGACCTCTTCACGTGATGGACCATCGTACATACCTATGGCGGCGCTTGGCTCAACTCAGGCTCAGGCTCAACTCAAGCCATCAGTCAAATCTTGCTTAGGTAGGGTAGGTTTGATTAGGATAGGTATATATTTAGGATAGGTATAGGTATATACTTAGATAGAGAGATGAACAGGCAAGAGAAGTGGAAATAAATAGCAATGAATGGAGAATGCTTGTAAATAGATGACTGATAATGCGGTCGTTGGGAAAGTGGGTTGGGCACCATTTGGACTAGATAATAGTCGGTCAGGCACCTGGCCTGGGGAGCCAGTATACAGTATATGAAGGGTCATACCTGGATGTGAGGTGGGCAGGCATTGTGGTGTGCTTCGCTGCGTGTCTGCCTGCTGACACCAGAACCTCTCCGGGAGGTCTGGGGCCGGGGGAGTGCTGGAGGCCCTTAGTGATCCTTGGTCTCTGGGTCTTCTGGGCGACCTAGATGTGTGTGAGTTTGTGTGTTTTTTTTTTTTTTTATGTTGTGTTGTGTTGTCCCTGTTCGGGCTCTGTCTCAAGTCGGCCATCCCCAGCTATGGGGTATGTGCCTGAGTATATACATACATGCATACATATGGTTAGTTTAGGTTAAGTTAGGTTAGCTTACATGAGTTTATTATAGATTAGTTATGTTGAAATGGATAAAGCTATGATAGCTGGCTTGGTTTTGGCAGGGAATTGAATTGACCGGAGATTGAGTTATCGTGGAACTGATTTCCCCCTACGTTGTGTTAGTGTTTATGTGTCTGCATGAGTCTCTGTGGATATGAAGCATTGTGATATTCGATGTCTCTAAATTTGTCTCTGGGTGTATTAGTTGTTTATTTCAATATTTTTATTGAGACCGAGTCACAAGTGTTTTTCCAGTAACTTTTCTCGGCAACTCTATGACTCGCACTCCATCTATTGAGCATCTGACTAGGTACTGTCAGGCTGTCAAACAAGAAACTATTAACTCCCTGGCCAATCACAGAGTCCCTTCATTTTATTCATTATAAGATGTACAAAGTTAAAGTTACTCTCCATAGTTGTATTTATGCCCCTGGAAGTGATTAAATGGCCAAAACAATGCAATTTCATTCAAATTTACCTGTATTCCTTCAATCCAGTCCCAAAACAACATTGCCCCAATTTGACACCCTTGGCTACGTACAGAGAGAACCTTTAACTCCTTCTTGTTCTTTTACCAGCTCCGTCTTTTTAGCTTTATTCTGGCTACTATTAGAGGTTTTTTGTGCAGTTTAAAAAGGGCCTCTAGCAATTAACAGGTTCGAACTATCTCACTTAACCCTTTTTACTACCACAGATCCTTCTTAAACTGCACAAAAGCGTCTAAATATAGCCAGATTAAATTGAAAAGACGTAGCCGGTACAGAAGGGGTTAAAATTCTGCCTAAAACAAAGATGCCAATAAATGTTCACCGGAAAGAGTGCTCGTGTGACATGGCCGTTATGTTTATCGTCTTTGTTTTGGATGTACAGTTGCCTTCATTTCCATTTTGGTCAGATTATGTTGTATCTTGCAATGCTTACTTTTATATTACCGAATTGCATCTTGAAATCTGATAAATGTGTTTTGTGATACTATATGCTGAAAATAAACAATTGTAATAAACACAGAACTGCCATATTATATAAAACATTAACAGCTAATGAGTAACATGGATGTGATGGCAGCTATACCTTTGATTGCCACCCAGTTTCATTGCTGCAAAGTTTGTCATGCGTCCGTCAGTTGAGGATAAAGACATGTTCCCGGTTTTTAATCATAATCGAAGCGTTTACACCTTTCTCATGTATATCAGAATGTATATATTATTTTCAGTATTTTGTGACTAAGAAAAAAAAAAAAGTATGGAGTTTAGTGTGATAAAATTAGCCTATACAATATTTGATTTGGATATTTGGATATACCTGTACTTTAATAGCAAATTATCGTTAGGCTGGTGTCAAACTTCCAATTTTAACTGCAGATTTTCAAATTATTCTTAACCCTTTCAGCACAATGACTCCTTTTTAAAACCTTTATACTGGCTAAAATTAGAGGATTTTATTCAGTTTAGGAAGGATCTATGTTATTCAGATGGCTTATTGAAATCGTATTTACCCCTTTGAGTCCTGGAAGTAGATTTTAAACTAAGGAAAATTATCTAATGGTAACCAGAATATGATGAAAATGACATCATTATGCTGAAAGGGTTAAAATAGTTAGGGTGGCCACACTAACCAACTCGTTTGTATATGTTAATTATGTGTTTCGGGCTAACTGTCTGCTAGTGTGACAAAATATTTTCAATTTGTAAATGTTGATTGTGTGTTTCAGGCTAAATATCAGCTAGTGCAAAGGCCATTGCTAACACACTCTTTCAACGTGATATGATATTATTTTACAAATTTTACATTATATTGTAAAACTTGCAAAATGCGTTATAAGTTATAGCTACTGTATATAAGTTATAGCGGAATGCCAGATTTCGATACATTACCCTGCTATATCTTCTCATGTGACAATAGCTATAGTATTAATGGAGTTATTTCACCCTCAAGTATTTTCATCTGAACTAAAGTTTTTAAGCTTGCATATTACAGTTGGTAATTTTAGGCGTGGACCAATGGACTCTGATGTGGGCAAAATCACTACAGTCAGGTCTTGATATATGCGGTTAATTCATACCGTGTATGTGCTGTTTATATCAAAACCGTGTTTTAGAAATTATAATGTAAAACTTGCAAAATAAATAACAGGCCTTATGGGAATGAATGAATTTGTTCCAGCCACTTTCCCAAATTCCCCCTTTTGAACCTTTTTGCCTACCTTCAGCCGACTTATATTACATTATACCTATCTATCTATCTATCTATCTATCTATCTATTTACTCAGGCCCAATCCCCACTTTTCATTACATTACATTATACCACCAACATAATTTATGACAAAATATAGAATACATTAAGCATCAATAAGAACTGTTTTGCACCTGTTACTGACCGTTAAGACGAATGTGTTTACGTTCGGTAGATATCCCCGCTGCTGCATACCCTCCCCCCGCCTCGCCCCGGCAACAACACCGACCCCGTCACTGTGATAAAGTTGATGGTCCTTGTGCTACAGCTCGCTCATCAGCCCTTCCAGGTTCCCCAGCATGTTCATTATCCTCATTGAAACCAGAAAACACAAAAATATTGTCCATCATATCATCATCAGAATCAGACTGGTTGTCACTGTCAGGGGCAGCCTCAGCTGAGTCAGCTTCTTCTTGTTGTTGGCGCAGCAGCACCGGCGAAAGAAATATTTTATCTTCGCTTGTTGCCGGGAATGAATTCGTTCATTAACCCTCCTGGCCCGGGCTAGCTCTCCTAATGACACTGCGGCGTATCCGGGCGATCTGGCCGAAAAACGTCTAGGCCTAGGCTACCGTATTTTGGTCCCTTCCTCCCCGGGTGTCATTTTAATGTGACACCACGAAATAAGGGCTGGTACCCGGTGTCCTTTCAGGAAATAGTAAGCTTGAAAGCCTATTCAGCTTGGTCTGAACGCCGTGCATCCGACGCATGTAAATAAAGCCGATCGTTGCGTCACCGCACCTCCGAAAACAAGAAGGATTGTTATTGTATGTCTGTATGTCGTTGTTTCAGTAGTGAAAAGATCGTCATATTACTTTATATTGTCCTTGTCCCAATTTTGGTTTGTTTAGTTTGCAAGTTTTACATTTTAATTACTAACATCGCCTGAAAATGCTCTCCACTAAAATCGTCATCACAACTGAACCAGTTGACTTAGAGAGCTCTACTCAACGCCAGTCTACAGATTGGAAACCGCACTACATTTATAGATGCGTGGGAAATTTCTAGCAGTTAAAATTAACCAAAATACGGTAGCCTAGGCCTAGACGTTTTTCGGCCAGATCGTCCGTATATGCCGCACTGTCATTAGGAGAGCTAGCCTGGGCCAGGAGGGTTAAACATGATCTTTTTGTTGATATCTTATCAAATTGCAAATTTAGCTTAATATAAAATTTGATATAAATTGTAGTTTCTTTATTCATACAGAATTTGGTAAAATTTACCAGAACGTCCCGGACTTCCCAAATTGACGAATTCCTTGAACAAGACGAGGTGCATTGTTATATGTGCGATCAGTTTGCTTGGGAAATAAATTGACTTGCTCATGTAGTTGTGTACACCCTATGTGGTGGATTATGTTAGTTTATTTCAAAAATTTATTTTATTAAGTGTTGTTTCCACATAGCAATTTTGATTAGTTCTTATGCATTTATCTTGTGTCGTCCCTGTTTTGGTTTGTTTATTTTGCAAGTTTTACATTATAATTAGTTGAAGGCACTAGCAACCAACGTTGCATTTTGGTCTACCCTTTCTCTGTTAGGGTCATCGTTTACGAGGAGGTGGGTGACAGGAATGCCGAGACAAGCCGAGCGGGCCATAGTGTGACTTCACGGGAGTCCCGAGGCTCTGGACGCCACCCGCGCGTATTTCCAGACTTTTTCCGTGTTGTGGCCGACTTTGGAACTTTTCGGTTTACCGTGTCCAAACGAATCCGTGTATAAAAATGGAGTGTATATCGAGACCTGCCTAGTCTATTCATTATTATAAGTCTTGAAATTGCGACCCATAGCATCTTGTAACTCGGAAAGGGCTGGAGTAAACTGGCTGTAAATTACCCCCAGCTATTTACTGTTTGCCTCTTCACAAACGGTAGAAATATCAGCACGATTGAAAAAGTCCTCATTGAATTATGAGAAGTTGGAAGTCTTGATTAATTAAAATGTAAAACTTGCAAACTAAACAAACCAAAATTGGGACAAGGACAATATAAAGTCAAATTAAATTATCAAAATCGCTGTGGAAACAACGCTTACTAAAATTAAATTTATGAAATAAAGGAACACAATCCACCACATAGGGTGTACATTACTACATGAGCAAGTTAATCTGTTTCCCAAGCAAACTAATCGCACACATAACAACGCACTATCGTCACGTGACATTCAAGGTATTAGTCAAATTTGGGAAGTCCGGGACGTTCTGGTAAATTTTACTAAACTCTGTATGAATAAAGAGACTACATGTTAAATGTCAAAATATTATTTAAAATCAAATTTGCAACATGACAAGACATTAACAATAGTACAAAATACAAATATTGATAAGATATCTATACTATTACAAAATAATATATAAAGTACAGTACAGCACTCACTAACGATAGTGCTATCGGGTAGGTATGCCTACCTGTAAGCATAGCATGCCTCAAGTGACCCCTATCAATAACTACCCTACAAATAACCTACATTTATCGCACAAATAAACTAAGGAAATCGCAAAAGCAAGCAATTGATACTATCGACAATGAATACATATAATATGAAGACAAATAATTGCAAAATATGAAGAAGTAACAACAGATTTAAACAAAGAGTACTCTTTTAACAAGAACAATTAATTTAAAAACAAAAAATCATCAATATTAATATTAACCCGTCCAGCCCCGGCTAGTTTTGTAATGTTTGTTCACCAGAACCCGGCTGGTTTTCAAATTTTTTTTTTATTCCAGAAGCAATAGCGAATGGGTTAGGAATGAAGGAAAAACCACGAAAAACCGTTCAAAAAGCTTAAAGAATGGTCCTACAGAGCCCCCAAAAACGTATTTTACAAGAGTAAAAAATTGAAGGCAATTACCCCCAAAAAAACGGTTATTGCGCGCTCACGCGCACGCACGTGGACTTTGAGAGTTTTCAACCATCGCCACGGTTGCGTGGGATACGTACACAGTTCCCATACAAATCTGAGCCCTCTTGAGTGGCTACACCTGAGGTTACGGTCGGCGCATTTAGGGTGACGCGCCAGGCGCGTCTCTGGGGCTGTGCGTTACATACATCGCCGACGCGTCAGGCGCGTCGCTGGGGCTGTACGGATTAATAATAGAAAAAGAAAAAGAACAAGATAAACAATAAATACAGACAAAAAGTAAGCGGAGGTTATACAAGAAACTTCAAGTTAAAAATGCTTGATTAAAATTATTGATGTCAAATTTTAGAATACAGTCACAATAATTGACCCTAAAAAGATTAAATTTATGTAACAATTTACTTGCCTCAAAACCTCTGTCCACTAAGAGTCTGTATAGTAACCTAGCTCTAGCCCAAAAGTCATCTACTTTAGTGCAAATTTTACAAAATCTTATTAACTGGGAATAAAAACAATTATGTTATTTTACTATCGATATTACTACTCGGGAAAGGAAAGTTTATTACGTTAAAATTAAAATCATCAACTTTGTGATATACAGTACTTTAAGTATGCACTGTTCATTAACAATCTATATTTATATCAAGAAAATTTTCAACTTTATAATTTACGTTACATTGTGTGAGGGGAATAGAATTAGGGTTGTTGTTCTTGTTTTTCCCCAAGCTGCCTGGCCGAACAGCCCCAAGGCCCCGAGCAAGGCCAAGGCCATAACCGAGCGCCCCCACAGAACCCTCCCTGCCGACCACAATAAAGCCTGGGTGACCGAAGCCACTCCATGGCGGGGAGCTGAGGAGGGTGCGGAAACGCCCGGGAAACCAAAGCCCCACCCAGGGCCCTGTGCCCCTCAGCAATTATGAAGAGAAAGTTGAGGGGCAAAGGAAAGATGTGACGCTTTGGCTTCCAATCTTGGTAGATTAGGAGATCAATCCACACAAGAGACGCCGTCACTTGAGATCTAGAAAATATATAAGTAAAAGGAACAGTCAGAGTAAGCTATGGGTATGGCAGAGATCGCTCAGTTCTCACTCTGATAGACCAGCCCATCACCACATGACTAGAACCCAATCCTCTCAGCATCAGCTAGGAAAGGCCCTAGAAAGCCGCCTTTGGCGGGGGGATAGCTCCCCTATTTCAACCCTTTTCGGGGTTGGGCACCCGCCCTAGAATTAGGGTAAATAAGTTTAGCAACTTGATTAAAATTTTAAAAATTGCAAACGAGAATATCATCAATATAATTATCTACTATTATTACTTAACAATTTAGCAAGTGCTAATTTTTCTGGGATTTTATTTTTCTTGCTACTGTCGACTAAGTCTTTTATATATTTAAATTCTAAAGCAAGTAAAAATAAATCTGCAATTAAAGGGCTAGCATTTCCACCCATAGGAATTCCTAATATTTGTTTGAAAATGTGAGGCCTGAATCTAACATAAGTATTGAAAAGGAGGAATTTAAGGGCATCTTTAAGTTTATTTATATCAAAATACACTGAACTAGTGGGAGTAGAGCTAAGTGATGCATTATTAACCCCTTCAGACTCATATGACGCAGAGGTTGCCAGATTAGCAATAAGAAATAGAGTTCTCTCACTCTTATAATTACCTCTCCAAAATTAGTTTTCTGCCCACAGCTAACTCAAAGACAACTGCAGAGGTTGAAGTAACTAAACTAAAGGTTTGTAAATACCCCTGATGGTAATAAAGGCTTTAATATCCCTAATAGGCTCAAAATTGCGTCATATGTCGGAGAGGGTTAAAATATGTATAAACATTTATGAAATAATTATCTAAACGTCCTAATGATGAATAGACTATAGTGGGCTAATTGTGATTGGTTTGTATTCCTTAAGTTTGTTAGTTTCCCTTGAAAAGGTTTTGCTCTACTGTAGATTGTCTTGAACTACAGTACAATATTACATTACTGGTATGTAAATTATAATGTAAAACTTGCAAAATAAACAAACCAAAACGTATACGAACACAGTAAAAAGACAATATCAAGTCTACAGAATACTGTACAGTACTTTGTTTATCTTAACCAGGGGAGAAATAATAATAATTGAGTGGATTTTTGGCATGTAAAATGAGGAGTCCTACCCCATACAGTTTTGTAAATGAAGACAAATTTGGTGGCTGCTATGAGAATGCGGAGTTAACCCGTACCATCAGATGACGCCTTTTTATATCTTATTCAAACTACCAACAAACCATTTTATTCAGCTTAAGGATAATTAACCCATGGGATCCGGGGGCCCTCATATGAATTTTGGTAAAATCAACTTCATAATTCAGTAGCTACTGATTGAGACCACCTAGAGCAGTCAATGTTTTTGCAAATTGTAGAACTTTTTGTTGTCTGTAGAATGCCGTAGAGATGACGTCGCTACAACGCGTGGTTGCCGAGTTCTGATGATTATAGCGGCAATTTTTAGCCGACCATTTTGCCTCATATGAGGCCTCCCGGATTCCAATGGTTAAAGTATCCTCTTGAAGCGAAAATGAGAATGTGTCGCAATCTTTTATTTGCCAATGTTAATACTTCTAAGGTGATTTATTCATGGCCACCCCCTCAAGATCAATACGTCTGGCAGTATATTGATTGATACCGTAAAACCAAACTCAATGAATCACAGGGTTAAATACATCTTAATTATCTTCTGTAACCCAAGGGATCATTTTCAAGTGTAAACGAATCTTGTGGGGATAGAAAAATAATTAGAAAACTTGTCACCTGATTAAAGGGACTAGTTGAAGTGTCGTCTTTAATCGGAAATGAGATTATGTGTCACAATCTTATATTTACCATTGTTAATATATACTAGTATTAACCTCCAAATATGTATGTATATAGTTTATGAATGTGCAATTCAATTGTATTTTATTTTTTGTATTTTTTATGATTTTGTTGTGAAATACAGTATTTTAAAAGTGCAGTCAATACACTAAGCTGTAGTTTGAAATAGTTTGTCTGCTTATATTGACGTAAGTAACACTAAGGTCGCCACTGCTTTAATGCTGCCATTTGTCCTTGAAAATCTATACTACCACATTGACCCTTTCTGGCTAACATAAGACAATTATATTTTAAGGAAAGGTAGCTTAAGTATGGACCAATGGACATTTTATATAATAAGTCTTGTTATGGCATTGTCTTGTACCACTGTTGAGGTTGGTGTGATTTCAAATACTGCAGGTGCTGTAGAGAGATTTTGGCATGATTAGTGCTATTAAGGAACACCCCGTTCTTAACATTAATCATCCATTACAAACCCCAATGTACTAGAATAAACTAATGAATGCATATGGTCCTCCCGGGATTCGAACTCGGGACACCACACCCAACATCAGCCATAGTGAGGACATTATGGGGCAGTGTTATGGCAGGACTTGATTATACTACGCTCCAACTGCTGAAAGGCAACCCCGTCTGAGCCTTTACAATGTGAGGGAAAAGGACATTAAACCATTTTATGTATCTATGTAAGTGGTAATATCAATACAATGGTGACTTTGATGCTAGTATGTTAAAAAGTGTGAGAAAACTTCATGTATATTTTGTCTTTTTTTAGACAACTTAATTGGTATGATGCGTCAGCTGATTAACGTTGCTACAAAGTGTCCTTACCTACGGATGATGTACTGTGTTAAATATATTGTGCTGTGTCTGATCTCGAGTATTATAGTTTTCTTAACCCTTCAAGTCTAAACTGCTGATTGACCGCTTCTCTATCTCTAGCTTTTGTCATTTTACTTGATTACGACTGCTATTCTTAGTTTTCATATTTTTCTTGATTATAGTTTTCTTGAACTGTATGCAAGTTTTATAATTGTAGGTAAAGTCATGATAATATGAATTTTGTTTTCATAGTTTGATTTACTTTCTTTCTTGGTTAGAACAGTTCATAAAGAACCTGCAGTGGGTCGCTCTCAGGCAGCATACGGGGTGGTTCAGAATTCTGTTACTTGTCTGGCAAAAGTTTGCAATGCTGCCTTTCTATGCATCTGTATAGCGACACAGTTAGTAGCATGGACCGTCCTATGGATATTTTGTTTTAACAAACAATATTTTCACAACCATTATGCTGTTTATGCCTTTTATAATACTCCATTAACTCGTAAAATGCTCTTGACATGTTTCTGACAGGTCCGCCAATGCGAAACATTTAGTTTTAATTCAAACAAAATGTGTTATATTTACCATATAAAGCTATATTACTGCACCATATGCACATATTTACTTGTATAATGAACATGTGAAAATTGAAGAACAATAAAATAGGTGTAAAGAGCAAATATCCAGTGATAAACTGTATTATTGTAACGGGAGGATGACGATGCATACGAGGCAGAGAGATATAGGTCTGCACTCTCTGAAGTCTCACGAGACACTGACGGCTCCAGTCATTGTCTCATGCATGTATTAGGGAGGGGGAGGTGTAGAGGAGGTTGACTGAACGTATTTGAGGCAGGAGGAAGGAAGTGTAGGGAATGGGGGAGGGGAAAAAAAAAAAAAAAGAGGAAGGGGGAAGTTGAGGTAGAAAAGGGGGGGGGAGGATACGGAAGGAGTGGTGAGACACTGGTAAAGGGAAGAGAGGAGGTGGAGGTAAGGATACATGCCACCTAATCATATATTGCTTCCGCCTAAAATAATAAGTTAATAAACTATTATTGTGCTTAATTCATCTTATATTGATTATTATTCTTAATTATTATTATTATTATTATTCTTATTATTCTTATTTTAAATAATATTTTGACATTTAACATGTAGTTTCTTTATTCATGCAGAGTTTAGTAAAATTTGCCAGAACGTCCCGGACTTCCCAAACTTGACTACTTCCTTTAACGTGACGATAGTGCGTTGTTATATGTGCGATTGGTTTGCTTGGGAAACAGATTAACTTGCTCATGTAGTGATGTACACCCTATGTGGTGGATTGTGTTCTTTTATTTAATAATTTTCATTTTAGTAAGCGTTGTTTCCACATAGCGATTTTGATAATTTAATTTGACTTTATATTGTCCTTGTCCCAATTTTGGTTTGTTTAGTTTGCAAGTTTTACATTTTAATTAAAGTATATTTGTATTGCAGCTTTTAAATATAGCCTACTAGTCCCTTCTACTACGGCAACCAATTCTACGTATAATGGGTTAGTTTACAAAGCAGTGTACTGTATATGATATAATGGTCAAGAAGATATTGTTGCTAAAATATAATTTCCAAAGGATGATCATATTGTTTGGCTACACATGTATAGAAAGGCAGTGTTGCTTATTTCTGCGCTGGACATCTCCACCAGTAGACCATTTCGACCAGTAGCTCGCAACCAGTGCCAAATCACCCAAGACCAACCAAACCAGTGACAAAATATAGTACTGTACTAGCCTAACCTAACCTAACCGTATGGGTTGATTTGGTACTTGTTGAGAGCTACTGGTTGAGTTGTCCGGTCACCATGCTGGAGTTGTGGGAGAAGGGTTAGGATTGGATCAGGAGAATTACCGCTAACCTCTTCAGTACAAGGGGGTAATTGTGATTTAATTCTTGTTGATAGTTGTTTTAATAGAGCAAAGGGAGTGTGTCTTGGAATCATAGGACTACAAACTATTTTTTATTAACCATCTGACAGTTCTGACTCAAAGCAAATCTAGCAAGCAAAGTCATTTAGTTGTCAAGATAAATGGAAATTACACAATGGGTGGAGAAACGTAAAGTTGGTGAAGTGGGAAATATGTTTGATACTAACTGACCGGAAGGCAACCAATTATTCACCTGTAGTTTATTCAATATAATGAGGTGAGAAATTCCAACCCTCAACCTCTCATAAATTAAAAAGGACTATAGTTATCGAGCTGACATTACATTTTTGGACTAGGTGTGGAAAGTGACCGCTCTAATTTGCTCCAGTTTCAAGAAGCTTTGTTGACTCGGTCAATGAGGATAAATATAACTGACATGAGTATTCAGTGAGACATACAGCATTCTTAAACCAATAGAATAACTTTTCTTCTTCCCCTTCTTAGGTTTTTTGTGTACAGTACATTTACATACATGTATATTTAATTAACCCCTTCTGTTCCGGCACCATCCTTTTAACATTATTCTGGCTACTATTGGACGATTTTATTCAATTAAAATGTAAAACTTGCAAACTAAACAAACCAAAATTGGGACAAGGACAATATAAAGTCAAATTAAATTATCAAAATCGCTATGTGGAAACAACGCTTACTAAAATTTAAATTATTAAATAAAAGAACACAATGTATTAACATACAGTACTTTGAAATATTTCATTTAACCCTTTTCACTACCACAGATCCTTTTTAGGCTGCACAAAATCATCCAAATACTGTATAGCTAAAATAAACTTAAAGAGACATCACCGGTGCAGAAGGGATTACAAACCTGAGTAGCAAATATGATGGGGATCATGCAAGTAGAGAGTAGCTTTTAGGTAGAAAACAGAAAAGTGTACTCTTGTAAATGTGGAAATGGTCTTAACAATGATGATGAAATGGTAAGGGGGTTTTGTTTGAATAGGTATTGGTGACTGAATGTATGATGTTCACTAGAGTTCCTGTAGTAAGAAAGATCGGCTATC
This sequence comes from Paralithodes platypus, assembly GCA_032716605.1. Classification (NCBI taxonomy): domain Eukaryota; kingdom Metazoa; phylum Arthropoda; class Malacostraca; order Decapoda; family Lithodidae; genus Paralithodes; species Paralithodes platypus. The sequence continues at coordinate 10,569,310 of CM064483.1, read as the reverse complement.
TTTTTCTATAGACACAATTTTGTTACCATAAATAAACAATGGGATGATGCTATATTTTTTTATCACATAGAATTTACATCCAAATACCAAACTAGGGTATGGTATATTCTATATCCTGTATAGTACTATGTATTTATGTATGTATTTATTCAGGCCCATTCCCCACTTTTCCTTTTTTTTTTTTTTTTTTTTTATATTCTGGGGGTGGCCGACTCAAGACAGAGCCCGAATAGGGACAACACAACAGAAAACAATGAACACACAAAAACAAAATACAAATTCACACACATCTAGGTCACCCATGAGAAGACCCAGAGACCAGGGTCACCAAGGTCTATTACTAGCATTGCCAAATGTTTATCATGGGTATGGACATACTGTATTTGAATGTGAAAAGAGGACAATGACACCAGTGGTTCCAATATATTGAAGGTTGCCCGATCTCTGTTACTATAAGGTTTCTTATATTTACCTGTAGTTACGCACCCTCTCTTTCATTGTAATTGATGACCAGGTCCACAAATCAGCACCATCCAAGTCAGTCAATCTTGTAGCATAATCTCCAATAAATGTTTTTTAGGTGATATGGGAACTGGTTGACCCAGGTTATAATACTGTATTGAAATAATAACAATTATAAGTATATCTTGTAGATTATAATTATTGTACAGTAGCTAAAAGCCCTTTCTGGTGGTACTGATTTTCACCGTGGTCCATGGACTGTTAACCCATTGAGTACCAGGGACGTCCTGCTTATATTCTGGTAGCTATTGGACGATTTTATACAGTAAGGACCTCTAGCAATTATAAGGCTTCAAACTATCTCAACCAACCCATTTAACTACTACAGATCCTTCCTAAGCTGTATAATATCGTCTAAATACTGTATAGCTATAAAAAAACATTACACACGTCGCTGGTGCTCAAAGGGTTAAGAACCTCTAACTTATCCGTGTTCAGTGCTGGCAAAGTTCCAGCAAGGGAAGACTCTTGCATATTACTTCTCAATGCAGTATCAAGATAAAGCAGTCACTTATCCATTGTTGAGCATGCTTTTCTGGTTTAACAATCGGTAACAACTCTTTCTTGTATGGTGATGGGCTGGTCTATCAGAGTGAGAACTGAGCGATCTCTGCCATACCCATAGCTTACTCTGACTGTTCCTTTTACTTATATATTTTCTAGATCTCAAGTGACGGCGTCTCTTCCGTGGATTGACCTCCCAATCTACCAAGATTGGAAGCCAAAGCGTCACATTTTTCCTTTGCCCCTCAACTTTCTCTTCATAATTGCTGAGGGGCATAGGGCCCTGGGTGGGGCTTTGGTTTCCCGGGCGTTTCCGCACCCTCCTCAGCTCCCAGCCAAGGAGTGGCTTCGGTCACCCAGGCTTTATTGTGGTCGTCAGGGAGGGTTCTGTGGGGGCGCTCGGTTATGGCCTTGGCCTTGCTCAGGGTCTTGTGGCTGTTCGGCCAGGCAGCTTGGGGAACAACAACAACAACAACAACTCTTTCTTGTATTTTATGAAGACATTATCCTAGCAACCTGCTTTTATTGTGAGTTTTAGATGTGTGTTAGCAATTTTAAAGATGAGAGTATATTTGCTGTCATTCATATATACTGTATAAAGTAACATTAGTTATAAACGGAATGCCATGCATTTATTGTACACTCTTGGTCTGATCAGTGTTTTAGTTGGTACAGTATATATACAGCACTATATGTTTCAAAGCTTCTTAAGCCCATTCAGTCAGGAATATATTCTGTCTACCTGGCCTGCAGGTAATAACGCAGAAGCCTAGGAAGAACCCCTCAGAGCTAAAAAGTTCAAGTGCTTTTTTCAATACTGTATTTTAGATCAACCAAGATGAGGAAGCTTGTACATTTGGCAACTCTAATTACATTATCCTATCTATTTATCTAAAGTCTATTAATTATGACCATCTAGAAATGTTGACATCTCACCTCTTGTAACATAGGGAGGGCTAGAACAAACAGGCTGCAAATATCCACATATTTAATGCTTGGCTCTTCCTAAATGGTAGAAATTGATTGCTCAAGTCCTCTTTTTGTTATGAAAGGTTGGGGATCGGGATTTATAGACGTATCACAATGAATCAACTATACTGTATAGCACTTAATGAACTGTACCGTACTCAACAGATATTTAAGTTTAGCAAATCAGTAAAGGTAAAAGAATATATATGTAAGGAATCGACCAGAAAAAAGGCTGTGCTGCCATATGTATACAGTTTCATATTTATTCCATGAAAAAACTGTACGAGACCTTTGTCTTGTCTTCTTAACCTGAATAGAATTTAATCCGTAAATTGTTGCCATACTGAATATAAATACCGTGTGAGGAGGAGCACTTTGTTGACATTACACTTGCAGCTTCTTCAGGTCAGTAACATGAAGAAGCTGTAAATGAAACAAAAAAATGCTCCTCCTCAAATGGTTCTTACAGTATAGCTATTCTGAATAGAATTTTCTGATATTAGCTATAGAAGATGTAAAATATCATCTGCCCAAAAGTATTAATACTGTATATATATCATTCTTATTGAGAAAATTTTATCCATATGACAGAAAACTTATTACTTTAAAACAGTTCCACTGTGTGGAACTGGGTGACTAATTAACCCGTCGCTGGGACATTAACTGATATAAATGTGATATATTTGATGAAATATTAAGTGCAGCACCCTATGGATTTTGAAAGTACTGTACTGTATGTATGCAGTATGATAACTTCTGGCATGGCAGAAACTTTGATAAACAGTATATTAATGTTGTGATTACTATAATAAAACTGTATAATCAGGAGACATAAACACTGGATGGTTTGGCTCCAATATTACTAGACAATGTAGTATGACATAAATCATGTATTGTATATAAATATGTACTGTATATTTAACTTTGAAATTTAGTAAAATATTATAAATAAATAATTTTATCATTCTCTCTTTTGATATATGGTATTACTGTACCTGTATAAGTTGCTCTATATGTAGGATGTAAAAAGTTTATCTACAGTGATACGTTGTTCATCTATTCAAAGAATAAATTTTGTTCACTTCGGTACCACCACTAAGTACTTTTTTCTATTCATTCAACCACCACATTCCATGTCCACAGTTTGGTTTTCCATTCTAAAAGACTCTTACACTTCTCTAGTACTGTACTTAGTCAATCTAGTCTATTCACGCCAGATGCCATTCTAAAATAACTTCTCCACAGCTTTCAGCTGGAGAAGTCCTCATCCCTTGCTGTCCATGTCCCACTTCCATATAAGATTGTTGGGAGCAGCACAAGCTGTTTCTTGTTGACTTTTTAAGTTCTTGGCTGACCATTTAATTCTTTCAGTATACTGTACAATCAAATTCTCTATTTACCCTTCTCCCTTGCAGTTTTGTCTTTTAATTCTATCTCCATCTCTCATAGCCTTATATCCAACCAAAAGGGGAAGCTGTGCAATAACATATGATAGAAATGTCTATGACCCAAATGACTGCAGCACATGTAACTTGACCTTGTGTTTTTGTTGTTGTTGTTGCTGTTCCCCAAGCTGCCTGGCCGAACAGCCCCAAGGCCCCGAGCAGGGCCAAGGCCATAACCGAGTGCCCCCACAGAACCCTCCCTGCCGACCACAATAAAGCCTGGGTGACCGAAGCCACTCCATGGCGGGGAGCTGAGGAGGGTGCAGAAACGCCCGGGAAACCAAAGCCCCACCCAGGGCCCTGTGCCCCTCAGCAATTATGAAGAGAAAGTTGAGGGGCAAAGGAAAAGTTTGACGCTTTGGCTTCCAATCTTGGTAGATTGGGAGGTCAATCCACGGAAGAGACGCCGTCACTTGAGATCTAGAAAATATATAAGTAAAAGGAACAGTCAGAGTGAGCTATGGGTATGGCAGAGATCACTCAGTTCTCACTCTGATAGACCAGCCCATCACCACCTTGTTATATTGGATGACTTGTGGTGCTATGGTTAATGGGTATAGGGAAAGACAAATGGGCAGTCTCCTCATTCCCAATGCCTGTGTTCACCTAGTAACCTAGTTAGTCCTATAGTAAGTGGACACTTGTGACATCCCATCTGGAGAGGTAAGCTGTGGTAACCTGGATAATAAGCACACAAAAGTAAAGAAGTCACTGTATGGTTGTGTAGTAATCTAGGCATTGATGTACAGGAGTGAAACATCAGTGTTGGAGAGACATACATTAAGATGGAGAGGGGTGGAAATGATCTACTTGAGAAGTGTGTATGGAGTCACAGAGAGAGAGAGAAACATGAATGAGGAAGTACAAGAGCGATATGGTGTGGATGTGCTGGAGAGTG
>CM064483.1:10461560-10564872 GCA_032716605.1 Paralithodes platypus | reverse complement strand
CACACACACCACACACACACCACACACACACACACACTACATTTGTTAATCATTTTCTGTATTGTGACACGTTTTTTTTTCTTACATAATTCTGGCTAATAATAGAAGATTGTATTCATCTTTGCAAGGCCCTATGACAATTAAAGAGGTAAAGCATATATACAGTAAATTAACCCTGACTTTAACAAAAAAACATGCCTTCCCAATCTGACTAACATCGTCTACTGATAGCCAGAATTAAAGAGAAGAAATGCTTCATCAAATACTGAAGGGGTAAGTCTTTCCTCCATATCAGCCTTGCCTCACTGACCTTGTTACTCTCTTTTCCGAAATGTCTCCACCCCCCCCCCCCCCCCCCCCCACCTCCAACCCCCCTCTTTCCTCCTCCAAAACCTCCAGGCTTCAGAAGGTCCAGGAAACTATTATACACCCCTTTCTATATTACGGGGGTATGGTGTATTTTTTGGTCTATCTAATTATTCATTTATTTATTAGTTTCTTCGCTAGACTCCCATCAACCTTAAAATAAAAAAACACCCACTAGACCCCCTATCAAGATCAATTTGTACATTTTTCGATAGAAAAATGTCCCTCCCCAAGGGCGCTTCCTCCTAAAATTACAGGCTCGCTTTCGCTCGCCATATAAAAATTGACACCTATATGGCACGGAAGGTCCTAATATTAACAACAAATGGGGTAAAAGGTCTTAAAAACCGACAAACTAATGGACTAAAACTCTTAAAATCTGAAAATTGATGGTGCTAAACATGAGGGAGAAGGGAATCCCAAAAAATTAAAGCTATCCCCCTTAAAATAAAAGCTATCCCCCCTTAAAAAGCTATCCCCCTTAAAAAGCTATTCCCCCTTAAAAAGCTATCCCCCCTTAAAAAGCTATCCCCCCTTAAAAAGCTATCCCCCCTTAAAAAGCTATCCCCCCTTAAAAAGCAATCCCCCCTTAAAAAGCTATCCCCCCTTAAACAGAAAACCATAATAAAAATCTCCTTCAATTCAATATTCATTCTCCATTTTTCTTACTAGATTCTTCAAAACAATTTTACTGGCTTCCTTCCTCCTTCGAAACCTTCCACACCTAAAAGCCCAAGGACCTACTTATCGTTTTCCCTTCTCCATAACTCTAACCGTATTTAATTTTCTCTTTTCACTTACTCTATCCATTTTGTTTTTCGCATTTCACTTCCCTTAACCTTCATGAGTTTAGTTAACAACCAACAGTCCCTCTACCTACTCTTTTCCGCCAAATGTCCACCACCCTCCCCATCCCTCCCTCTCCTCCTCCCCCTTCAGCAAGTATATAAGGGAGAAAGGGCGGGCACCTGAGCACAGTGGTCCTCTTGCAGTCGACACATCAACACACACACACATCATGAAGGTGAGACCAACATATATGTTTAGTGTACAGTATAGTCTATCTATCTGGGTGAAGTTATATTTCATGGGATTTCAAACTCAAAAAGAAAAACTTTCGCGGTATTCGGCTAGTGATTTCCAAGGTTATTGAGTGATTGGTAAATGAAGGAAGTGATATGTACTCTTTGTGGTTTTAGGCCTTGTTTTCTCTGCAAATGTGGAGGGGGGGGGGGGGGGGGGCACAATCAATATACTACTTTGTGCGCACCGCAAGGGGGGGTCCGTGGGGCGTAGCTCCCCGGCCGCCGGGAGAACATTTTTGTATTGTGAAGGTAAATGTATGCACAATACAGGCACAACATGTTAATGTAGAAGGGTCTTGAGATAATACTATCTTTCAATCATTGTTTGTTAGAAGTTTAGCAGCATGCCATTGTGTGGAAATATTTAAGTCAATATTGGGTAATTACAAAATCACTGAAACCGATAATTATATTAAAATAATATCGAATATAACTCATTTTACCTGCAATTAATGTCAACTCGTCAACAAGAAACACGTTCCGAAGCATTCGAGAATGCAAAGAATAATATGATGGATGACACACATCAAAATTGTCATTATGGCTTTTGTTGGTTGTTCTTTTGGATATCCGGACGGATCTTGTCAATAATGATGATGACAATGTTCACCTACAAAAGTGTGTGTGTGTGTGTGGGGGGGGGGGGGGACAAAAGATATTCGATCTGTCCCCCAGGCTCCAAAAAGTTGGGGGGACACGTCCTCCCATAAAACACATTAACGTAAGCACCAGCTAGGTGTTCACAGATCATACACAAATAGTTGGAAGTGTTACACAAAACTATCATTACCCATATGTGTTATATTATTGCACACGTGAATGTTTCAATGTAGTTCTCTGTAAACTACCTCCCGGGGATTATAAGTGTGAGTGTGTGAGTGTGTGTGTGTGAGTGTCTAAGGTGAAGCGGCTTATTAACTATAGTGGGATACCAGATAAAAGTGTAACACGTATCAGTGATATATATATATATATATATATATATATATATATATATATATATATATATATATATATATATATATATATATATCCGACTCCGATTCCCGTAACAAGAGAGTATTGCTTCTATATATACAGTATATATATATATAAACTCACGCGTATTATATAAAATATTAACACTAAATGAAAGTAAACTCGAGTTGAGCTAACATAAACAGGATGAGCGAGATGATCATAAATCAAGTTTTTTATTTGCAATTGCCTCTGAAAGTAAAACGCCACACTCACTCAATTCTCTGTCAATGTGAAGACACAAACAAATAGTAATAACTTAACCTGGTCGGCTGGCTCATGTCTAGTCGGTGCACTTTCACTGGCGGCGAGAGAGAGAGAGAGAGAGAGAGAGCGAGAGCGAGAGAGAGAGAGAGAGAGAGAGAGAGAGAGAGAGAGAGCGAGACGATGAGAGCTGAGGGCGAGAGAGAGAGGCGAGAGATGAGGAGAGAGAGAGAGAGAGAGAGAGAGAGAGAGAGAGAGAGAGAGAGAGAGAGAGAGAGAGAGAGATACATCGTGGACATAACCTATATCTTTAACAAACCTCAACAGCTCGCCATATAAAAGTGTAATATATAGTGTTAAAAGAGCATAATATTCACTGCATTTCATCGTGTATGGACGTTATGATTTTGAAGTTACCTATATGCTCAAATTAATTCCTGGAATCTAAAGTATACGTAACATGATTTTATAACCAATTGATAACGTTAAAGATTTATTATTATTATCATTACTTACCATGAGTTGGATCGTTAACCCTTTCAGTACGATGGCGTAATTTTGTAAGCGTATTCTGGTTACTATAGCCTATGACGATTCACATTAGCTTATATTCTACCTCTAGAACTCAAAGGGTTGTATACAGTAATCCATCTAAATAGCATAAGTTCTTCTTAATTAAACGGCATAAAATCCTGTAATGTTAGCCAAAAATAATACAGGGTAAAACGTGACATATCGTCGTGGAAGGGTCAAACCTTACATGATGGTTCGGTTAATTTAGAGACGAGAACCTTAACCCTTTCAGTATACAATGTTGCACTCTTTCATTATTATTGGCTATTATTAAGCTTATGAAGAACGTTTTAGAATATATTGGTTGATTAACATAGTTTTTGCCACTTTAAGGGGAGGTATTTAGTTTGTTCCCTAGACCTCCATCAAGCTTAAAATTACATCCCCTAGACCCCCTTTTCAAGATAAATTTGTACATTTTTCGGTAGAAAAATGTCCAGGCCGGAGGCCGGTTGCTCTTAAATTACAGGCTCGCTATCGCTCGCCAGGAAAAAATCGACACCTTAACGGCACGAAAGGTCTTAAAATTGACAGAAATGGGGCAAAATGTCTTAAAATATCCAAACTACTAGGGCGAAGGTCTTAAAATCTCAAAAGCAATGGGGCTAAACATGAGGGAGAAAGGGGTCCAGACAAAAATCCCTCAAGTGGATATCTCCCCTTAATTGTTAAGAGGGCGGCTCTTCCCAAACTATAAAATATCGTCTAGTGTTAGCGAAACTAGAGTGGAATGGACGTCAATATTACTGAAAAGGTGACATACCAAAAGTTAATATATTATACATTACCTTGATTATAGGGTATATCCTGAAATTTACGATCACCTAAATTATTGATAGGTAGTACAATTTTCTTGGTCGATTCTAAAACGCCGATGTAATATTTTGAAGCATTCTCTTGAGCCGCATACACCGAATGTGTGTTTAACCTCAATATTTACCCAAGTCGATGACCACTATGTAAAGTTTATCATATAATAGTGCACCTGTTACTTGGGCAGGTAACTGTACGGTAATACCTGTTGCCAAATTTAATACCGGTACGCTTTACCTGATCTTAAACTAATCCAGAACCTATCCTATCATGAAGCAAAAACAGTTTTCATACCCGTTACCATACCTATCTCATACGTAATCCAGAACCTTACAAATCATGGGTTAGGATAAATACACACCACCTGATCTTATAATAACCTGAACCAGAACCTGACCTGTACTGACGTAACTACTTATGCCGTAACGGGCGGGCTAACAAGGCTAGTAGAATGGTTAATGAGGGGCAGAGCGGGTGAATGGGCACAACCGAGACCAATGAGGGGTATGGAGGGGGCCCTGAGGGGGTATGGGAGGGGGGCACTGAAGGGGTATGCACTGAAGGGGTATGGGAGGGGGGCACTGAGGGGGCACTGAAGGGGTATGGAAGGGGGGCACTGAGGGGGTATGGAAGGGGGGCACTGAAGGGGTATGGGGGTACACTGAGGGGCATGGAAGGAGGTACAGGGGGGTAAGGGGGGGGGGGGGGTTGTCTACTTTCACTCGGCCATGTGTATCCATGTCTTCATGTCTATTGGTTCATTCTTCTGTATATGGATTGCTCCCCCCCCCCTCCACACACACACACACACACACACACACACACACACACACACACACTTCTTTTACATGGCATCGGCTTGACTACTGACAGATATGATCACACTATATTTTAGATTCGATTACCAATGAGCTATGGAAATAATGTTAAGTCTATTTTATGCTGCTATTCTTTAGTTGGAGAATTCGTCGAGGTGGCAATGGAAAGATTTGTAATTTAACTCACTCTCTCTATATCTATCTATCAATATCTATCTTTTATATATATATATATATATATATATATATATATATATATATATATATATATATATATATATATATATATATATATATATATATATTTTAAAGTAAACAGTACAACACTTCTCTAATAGATTCCACCTATATACGCCAAACTTGAGGGCCACCCTTGTTGTGTGCAGCCTTTTCCATGACGCCCTTCTCCTAAGTCTTTCCAGTTCTATTATCTCTCTCTCTCTCTCTCTCTCTCTCTCTCTCTCTCTCTCTCTCTCTCTCTCTCTCTCTCTCTCTCTCTCTCACTCACACACACTTTTCACTCCCTCCCTCCTTCCACCCTGTACATCCTTTCCACTCCCATTCCCTCCCTCCTTCCACCTCCCTTCCTCCCTGTACATCCCTTTCACTCCCACCCTTCCATCCGGCCTTCCCACTCCTCCCACTTACCTGTGACACAACCGGCCGCCCCTTTCCCTCCCTCCCATGTAGGTTAGGTCATGGAGGTCACGCCCAAACAACACTCACAACACACACCACCCATTTATCATCCTTCTCTTATTACCTCCCCTTCCTTCCATGGCTTTCCTCTTCCACGTCTCTCTTTTCCTTCTCCCCACTTCAATTCTTACTCCACCCTTCCTTTCCTCTTCCCCCTTCCTTCTCTCCCTCCTCCCACCCACTCCTTTCTTTCCCTTCCACCCCCTTCTCTCTTTCCTTCTCTCCCTCCCACCTCCTCCTTCTTTCCCTCCTTCCCCCCTCCACCTTCCTTCCCTCTTCCCTTCTCTCCCTCCCACCCCTCCTTCCTTCCACTCCCTTCTTTCCCTTCCCCCCTTCTCCTTCCTTTTCTCATCCCTTCTCTCCCTCCTCCTTTCTTCCCTCTTCCCTTCTCTCCTCCCTCCCACCCCCTCCTCCCTCCCTACCCTGCTCCCCATCCCTCTTCTCCCTCTCTCCCCCCACTCATCACCTTTACTCTACTCTCCCTTCCCACCCCCTCCTCTTACCTGAGACACAACTGATCCACAGGCAGGTCAGGTCACAGCCAGGTCACACACCCGCACATCACTCATCTCACGCCCACCCTTGCGTCACGGGCGGTAGGTCTCCAAGGTCTTATGGTCCGCCCACAAACTGAAAGCGGATTGAAAGTGCCCGGCGTGACTATGTGTACAGCTACAGGGGCGAAATGTCTTAAAATCGACAACTAACGGGGCAAACATTATAAAATTTCAAAATCAATGAGGCTAATTATGATAGAAGGGGATCTAGACCCCCCCCCCCCTAAATTTTGGATAACTTTAGCCGATTTTACTCAGGTGATTTATTTTAAGTTACAGGCTCGCTATCACTCGCTCAGAAAAAATCGATAACTGAATGGAGTTAAGCGTCTTATTATCACCAAACTACTGGGTTGCAACGTTTTAAAATCTCCAAGCTAATGGGGGCCAAACAGCAAGACCAGCAAGACCTCCCTCGGACCAAATATGGTTAATTGTATATAGTAAATATCTTAATCAAATACCACAAGAGCATGGCGACGGTAACTGCCTCGGAAATAATAATAATAATAATAATAATAATAATAATAATAATAATAATAATAATAATAATAACAATAATACTAACAATAATAAAAAAAATAATAATCATGTTACACTGATATTGCCAATTTATTACATCATACCATAATTATACAGACAACTACTTTCCCTAGCTATTTCTCTTTCATTACTCAGTACGATCATATACATTTAAAGTGCAATCCAGTAGAAATTTTTTATATAACCAATTGGAACACGTAATTCTACCTGACATATCTTAGTCATTACCCAATTACACGATATATGAAGATAATCACAGCTGACATTTTACTTTTTCATTACTCAACTGACTTGCGCATTTCTACACGCGAACTTCTCCCTTTGGTACTACCTGTAACTTCTATGTATGATGACCAATGGCTACGACGTCCTTTAATTGTATTATGGCTACTATTAAAAGATTTTATTCAGTTTAAAGGGCTTGATGGAGGTCTAGGGAACAAACTTAAAGCCTCCCCTTAACTTGGAGAACCTGTCGTCAACCCGGGCATCAGTTCAACTCCTCGCCCGCCCGCCAGACACCATTCACTTTCCTCCGAAGGTCACAGGCCGCTACCCAAACCCCTTTCACCTGGTTTCCATTGTTTTACATACATACATACATACATACATACATACATACATACATACATACATACATACAATTTTAAGACTGAGTGCTCCACACATACGTGCAGTTTCAGTCTCTTGTCCTAATGGCGGCGTTCCAGGCAACCCTGTTAAGGGCTGCTTCACTTGTCAAGTTCTTGGATTTGAGATCGGCGCGTATAGTCCGATCCCAGGTCTTCCTCGGTCCATCCCTTGGTGCAGCTCCCTCCACAATCACAGACCTGCATTTTTTCACCCAATTTTGTTCATCCATTCTCTCCACATGTCCATACCATCCCAGTCTACTTGTACGAATCACCTCGCTAATACTCTTTATACCTAAACGTCTCCTCAGCTCATCATTTGTTATTCTATCCTGCAGCCTGGCCCCACACATCCATCTCCCCATTCTCATCTCATTACGTTCCATTCTGTTGACATCTTCTACTTTAACGGCCCATGTTTCTGAGGCATGCGTCATTGCACTTCTAACACATGAGGCATACACCTTTCCCTTAAGGGGGAAGAGGCATTCTTGTCATGGTCAGAATTGGCAGCAGTTCTCTGAACTTCCCCCAGCCACATCTAATTCTAGCGACAATGGAGATTTTAAGACGTTCGACCCATTAGTTTGGCGATTTTAAGATCTTTCGCCCCATTTCTGTCAATTTTAAGTTTGTTCCCTAGACCTCCATCAAGCTTAAAACTACACCCCTCTAGACCCCCTTTCAAGATAAATTTGTACATTTTGCGGTACTAACATTTCCTGGTCAAAGGTTAGTTCTTCTTAAATTACAGGCTCGCTATCGCGCACCAGGAAAATATCGACACCTAAATAGCACGAAAGGTCTTAAAACCTCCCCTTAACTTGGAGATCCTGTCAGTTCAACCCTTCACTTTCCTCGGAAGGTCACACACAGGCCGCCGCTACCCAAACCCCTTTCACCTGGTTTCCGGTTATTGTAGGCTTCGGTTTCTATTCTCGTTTCTTCTTCAGTTTATTTGCGGCCATTCTTCTTTGTACATTGCCTCTACTTTCACCTGTTCTCTGTGTATTTACTTTTCCTATTATGCAGTCATTCAGTCATCTCTACTGCCGCTCGACATTTATCAGAGTTTGTGTTTAACTCCTGTTCTTCATACTTATTATTTTATGTTATTGTTCTTTTATTATTACATATCTCCACTTTCACGTGTCACTTCTCTCCCCCCATATCATTTTACGCCCCCCCCCCCTTAACCCTTTCATAACCGTCTGCAATACGACAAAATTGTCGTGATCCGATTATAAAAGGTAAATGGGATGTGTCTGCATCGTAACCCTTGCAGGAGCGCCACTATAATAATGTCTGCCCCCTCTCCCCCCCCCCCCCCGGCGTAAATCCCCCCCCCCCCCTACACCTGGGATATGTGAAAGTCTACCGCCGTGAATGAAAGAGCCAAGGTCATTCCCACGGTATAGAGGTGTGTGTGTGTGTGGCAGAGAGAGAGAGAGAGAGAGAGAGAGAGAGAGAGAGGAGAGAGAGAGAGAGAGAGAGAGAGAGAGAGAGAGAGAGAGAGAGAGAGAGAGAGAGAGAGAGAAAAAACAAGTTTGTGTGTGTGTGGGTGTGTGGGGGGGGGGGTCTGTCTGTCTGTGTGTGTGTGTAACCCTGGTGTGGGGGGGGGGGGGAGGAAGGTTGTTGCCCCCTACTAGTCTGTTAACCCCTTCTGTACCAGCGACGTCTTTTATATATTCTACTCTAGCTATGTTTAGACGATTGTGTTAAGCTTGAGAAGGAGCTGTGTTAGTCAAAAGGATTAATTAAGATAGTTCGAGGCCTGTTTCTTGCTGGAGACCCTTTCTTAACTGAATAAAATCCATGCTCTTACGGCGGTACATTCGCGGACACTAATTATATTAACCCCTTCAGCATGATGACGTAAATGTTCATCTTATTGTGGTTACCATTAGACGATTTTCTTTACCTTATAATCTACCTCTAGGACTCAAGATGGGTAGCCTACATGCGATCTCAATAAACCCTCTGAATAACATACTGTAGGTCATTTAACCTCATCAAGTTCTCGATCTTCAGCCAGAATAAACGGTAAATAGTCATCATCGTACTCTCTCTCTCTCTCTCTCACTCACTCACTCACTCACTCACTCACTCACACTCACTCTCTCTCTCTCTCTGACGTAACCCGGTTCTCCCAGATGTGTAGAGCTAGCGGTTATAGCGAGTGAAAGTTCCCACTCCAGTCAATGAGCCCGGCGTGAAGGTAAACAACAACAACAACAACAACAACTACTACTACTTCTACTACTTTGTTTAATACAGTACATTCATTATATACTACTACTACTATTATGATAACAACATCTGCAACTACAAAAACAACAACAGCAAATACAATAACACCATACATAGCAACTAATCACACCAGCAAATAACACTACAATAACATCAGCAAATATAACAACTACAATAACAACAGCAACTACAATAACAACAGCAACTACAATAACAACAACAACTACAATAACACTAGCAAATACAACTACAACAGAAACTACAATAACGCCATCAACAGCAACTACAATAACACCAGCAAATACAACACCAACACCAATAACACCATCTCCACCACCATGAACGACAACAACAACAAATACACACCCACCCCCACCGACAACAACAACAACAACAACAATGGATAACTTATGAGGAGATGGTTTATGATCGTTCCCGTTTCGCTGGGTGCACTTGGTGAATGCTTGGTCTTGATGTTGACCTCACGACTGTTCCCAATAATATAATTAGCATACAGGGTTCAGTTTTTATACACCACTTTGGGATTCCAATAAACAAAGGTGCATTCTCGCATGAAATTATGTTGAAATATGTTAACTTTGTCTCAAAATTTGTGTATAGCTCACGCCTCACCCAATAAACCCTATACTGTTCTTGGTAGTGCTTATAGAATAAACGTTCATCGCTGAAAAGAGGGATTATCAACAAACTTTGACTTTTAATTTTAGTCAAGAACGCGCCTCTTGGTTGATTCTTTTGGAAGTATTTGAAGTAATGCATGTGGTTCGTCAAAACTTACCCCAGGTTTAGTGCAAGGTTTATAAAAGTTGATATTAGACCGATACACACAAACACGCACACAGAGCACCACCACCACTACTACTACTACTACTACTACTAATACTACTTCTACTAATACTATTACTACTACTACTACTATTCCTACTAAAAATTATCTATAGATCTCTATTTATATATACAGCGATTATTCTATATTAGTAACGTAATATTAGTGTGTAAATATTAGCGTGCGCAGTGTACACATCATCAATACACTTTCTTCTGTCTTGTTCAGAATACCAGAACACCAAACGTCAGTATAGCTTCAGGTTAATTGTGTATGCATAACAAGAACATAACCAAACACATACTCTCTCTCTCTCTCTCAGAAATTTTAGCTTTCTGTATAATCTTCACCTATTTCTCTAATTCGTAGTTTACATACCGGTAGCTTTCCATTTCATTTCTTAAATCTTACCTCCTTTTTTTGTTTTGCGGTCGTTACCACTTATTCTCTCTCTCTCTCTCTCTCTCTCTCTCTCCGAAACATACCACAAAATATATTCCAAACCGTTCCGAAATATCGCCCAAAACGGTACTCCGCGACTGTGCAACATGAATCAGCATAAATAAACAGGTTCAGGAATGGCCCAAGACGCGCCATGAATATTAAGGGAGCCCACCTCGCTTTTTGTCTCTTTATCTCTCTTTGGCTTGTATCCATTCGGCCCCATTCAGCCTACTGTTGTAAGACGTTTACCCCCATCCAGGTGTCAATATTTTCGTGGCGAGCGGTAGCGAGCCAGCATACATATATTTTTGTTTTGACAGCAAGCTAAATTTGTACATTTTTCGATAGAAAAATGTCTCCAAGTCGGATTTCTCCATACAATGCTGGCTCGCTATCGCTCGCCAGGAAGAAATCGACACCTGGATGGGGATAAACGTCTTAAAACAGTAGGCTGAATGGGGCCGAATGGATACAAGCCAAAGAGAGGAGAGAAAGCGAAAAAAAAACGAGGTGGGCTCCCTTAAGCGAATCTCCAAGTAAGGCTGTTCATATTTTGTTCTTGTGGCAGGTCAGATGAAAGTATATTATGAACACGTACTCCTCCTCTCACCCTGTACTGGTTCACCTGTATTATAATGTATTACTAGTCTCTGGGGTTGGTTGCCTCACACCTTGCATCAGTACGAGAGAGAGAGAGAGAGAGAGAGAGAGAGAGAGAGAGAGAGAGAGAGGAGGAGGAGAGAGAGACCAAGAGGAGGAGGAGGAGAGAGAGAGAGAGAGAGAGAGAGAGAGGAGAGGGAGAGAGAGAGAGAGAGGAGAGAGAGAGAGAGAGAGAGAGAGAGAGAGACAGAGACAGAGACAGAGACAGAGAGAGAGAGAGAGAGAGTAGAAGTGGTAAAAACTAGGAAAAAAGGAGAGATAAGATGTACGAAACGAGAAAAAATATATATATATAGGAAATGCGAATATGAAAGTGAAGATAATACAAAAACAATTTTTTTTGTAAGAGAGAGAGAGATAATAGAGAGGGGGATAACCACCCCCCTGTAACTGTTTCTTTGTGCTCGGTAATTGTGATTGTAGGGAAATGGTGACCCCCTAATCATGGTGACGAATAAAAGGACATGATTCCCACCTCTATAATCTTGGTGACGTAAAAGACGACCCCCTAATCTCCCAATGTTTTTTTTGTTGGCAGTAATTTTGCAAAGTATCGGCAACTAACTAGACTGAAGGTAGATTCTTTAGTGATGACTAAATTCCAATAAAATTTCATTCGGGTAGAAGAACAAATCCAGACCCAAGTTGACGAGAATAATGACTGGGAAAAGTGATAGTGACCCCCCCCCCCCATCCCTCTTCAATTATGGGGACACAAAAAACGACCCCTAATCTTGGTGACAAAAACAAAACATACGTCAACCTCATTCTGGTGACTAAAAAAGGCGACCTCTAAACTTGACGTCATGGTACAAAAGAAAACTTCTAATGCTGGTGTCTTAAGGGGACGAATAAAAGAGCGATCTGTTGAAGATGTCTATTATTTGACATGCCCTTAATTCGTATAGGCCTACTCCTATATCCATATATTCGTTTATTTGTTTGTTTTTCCATCCCCTTTCAAAAGAAGTTCTCGGGTTCAAAGGGTTCATTATTATACTTTTTTAACAATTTAGATTCCTGGGAGGTCATCCTGAGCAATACATCGCTTGACATTAGCAAAAACGAAATCGCCATCTAATTTATCAAACTCTAGAACTTCTCTCTCTATCTTACGACCAATATTAAAGGGCTTATAAAAGGCTCCTCTTTTAGTTTCTCCTGCAGGTGTTTCTGTTCACTCCACCTATCTTAATGCATCTATCCATCCATTTATTCATCCATCTTAATGCATCTATTCACCCATCTATGTATCTATCTACTCATCTATACGTCTCTATCTATCTACATATCCAGTCATTTAACCCCTTCTTTTTGTTTGTCCTCCAGGTGGTACTGTTCTTCGGTTTGGTGGCGGTGGCGATGGCTGCTAAACTAGGGGGCCGTCTGGCGCCCCTGGAAGAGGAACCCACCTCCACATATGTAAGTTTTACTATAATAGTCATTTTTACTGGTTTCATCTGATGGAAAATGTAATATCATAGCAGCTGATTCATCCATATTTGATGGGAAAATACGAACATACTAGTTCTCTGAAACCTATTAGTGCTGAATTTTCACAATTAACAATATATTTCACGCCAAAATATTCATAATAGCAGAGTAATCAAGATGGAGACATGACATTTATAATGTTTTTTTCTTCTTCTAAGGAGTCCTTAATTTTAAATCCTATGCTGGAAAAATAAATAAATATATACATGAAATCTTAAGAGGTAGTTTGTATCGTTTAGATCCCTAGGGGTCCTGTCTATGCTAAATACAGTAAGATGACAGGCGGTATATACTAGTATTACGTATAGTATTCATCAACATACGGTAGTATTAAACGTGGCACCAGATTTTTTTTTTTTTTTTTTTTTTTATAAATAAGACCTAACAACCCGTTTAAACATATGACTACATAATTATATAACTCAACCAGGAAACGAGAGGCCACCACATGCAAGTCTAGTGAAAGTAAAACACTCCAGTCCTCCCTTGCAGTTACGTTTTCTTCGAGGTCTATTTTACTGAGAAGATTACTACCCTCTGTGGTTGACAACTGGAGATAGCTACTATGCTTAAGAACCACACACACACACGCACACACACAGCACTAGTCTTCATCATCATCGAGTTAAGGGGGTAGTGCTTGATTTTTGGTCTATGTATTTATATATTACTTTATTTTTAAGTTTCCTCGCTAGACCTCCATCAAGCTTAAAATAATACCCTCTAGACCTCCTTTCAAGATAAATTTGTACATTTTTCGGTAGAAAAATGTACCGACCGGTGGCCGGTTCCTTTAAAATTACAGGCTCGGTATCGCTCGCCAGGAAAAGATCGACACCTAAATGGCACGAAAGGTCATATTATTGACAAAGAAATAGGGCGAAAGGTCCTAAAATCGACGAACTAATGGAACGAACGTCTTATAATCTCAAAAGCTAATATGCTAAACATGAGGGAGAAGGAGGTCCAGAAAAAGCGACTACCTCCCCCTTAATCCACTATTACATAACAATAAAAATAATTCGCCATGCATTTCCCAAACGCACATCAATGTTCATACTCCAATGTCCATGCTCCTCTTTCAACCCCCTTATAGTCTTAAAACTTCGATACAATCACTCCCTCTCTAATCCTATATCCCTCTCCCTTCACCCAAATCATATAACTTCCAATAATCACAACTTCACTAACTCTACAACTCTCAGATGAGCACACGTCTTCTTGCTTGCAACTTGGAATTATGAAGTAAAACTTGCAAAACAAACAAACCAAAACTGGGACGACACAAGATAAACGCAAAAGAACTAATCAAAATCGCTATGTGGAAATAATGTTTTTAAATAAAAGAACACAATCCACCACATTGGGTGTACATCACTACTGTACATGAGAAGTTAATCTGGTTCCCAAGCAAACTAATCGCACATATAACAATGCACTATCGTTATGCTTAAGGAATTAGTCATTAGACATTTCTCCTTCAACTCCTGCCAATCTTGAATTTCGAAACTACATATGTCCCACTGTAAGGTCAGTGAAAATAGGTTAGCCTAAACAGAATCGGATGAGGAAATACCTTGAGCCGACCAGGCCAAGTGAGATATCTCTATTGGTTTAACTGGTATAGTGTTTGCCTCGCAACCCAAGGGTTGAGAGTTCAAGCCCCCACCAGGGCTTGATATTTTCGGGAGGCTATTCCCGCATCTAACAAAGTTTAGGTGTGCTGGTAAAATTGTTCAGATGGTTGAGAGTAAGAACGGAGCTCCATAAATCCTCTTTCGGGTATGGTGTAAAAAACAATTCCTACACCACCCCTTTGCTTACCATCTTCAAATATGATCACCCCCAATCTCCTAACTATTAAAATCAAATTTCTGCATCAACTATAGTCCATTAATTATGAACTCTAGAAATCCCAACCCCAACCTATCACAACTCAAGGAGCTGAGCTGATACTTCAACCATTCGTGAAGAGCAACCAGTGAATAGTTATTGAAATGTACAGCCTATTTGCTCCAACCCTCGTGAGTTGCAAGAGATATCTAGACTTGTCATAATAGAAATAGACTATACACCAATGTCTTGCTGCCTTGTGGGAAATTCATATTGCAATAAAGGATAGCAAAATGCTTCTTAATCCATTCATTACCTCCTCATTCAGTGCCTAAATTTCAGTCTTCCAATCCAATCTTAAGTATTGAAGTAACCATCTCACCCTCTCCCTACAGCTACCAAAGTCCAATACATTTGGCTACAAGGTTCGTGACAACCACCACCAATTACAATATTTAATGCTACCAAATCGTCACTCCTCCTACCTCATACAACTTCAACAAAAATACCCATCCACTATTATTTTAACCTTTCAAAACAATCACACCCTTTCTCAAAAACTTCCAAATACTTTAACACCCTTCTCTTAAATATCTATATAACCACCTCCCGCTCTTCTCACAGGCCCCCAAGCCCTACAACTTCGGCTATGAGGTTCGTGACGACAACACAACCAACTACCAGAACCGTGCCGAAGTGTCCGACTCCTCCGGCCGCGTAAAGGGCTCCTACAGCTACGTGCTCCCCGACGGATACGTCTACACCTTCACCTACGAGGACAACAAGGACGGAGAGGGCCTCAAGGTCGGTCACGCTTTGTAATCTTGATGAAATTGTTTTATGTTACTGCTATAATTAACTTTTAATTGTATTGTGATAACTTCATTGTTAAGCTTAAACTAATAGCAAGTGTAGCTTTCCTCTATACACACATATTTAAATTACTCATATTGTATACATATTTCAAAATCCAACACGTCCCATTTGACCATGCTCATCTCAAAGTTACTTGAAGCAGGCCTCATGTCAACATTAATTAACAAACAGATCCAAAAGTTCTTTAAGCTATATTTCAAATGGATTTACTGATAATGTATAGAGTAAGACATTACAGATAATTAACCACATCTCTTTTCTCCCCCTCAGATGGTTGTCCGCAAGGAGCTCTCCGGCATTGAAATTGTAATGCCACCCAAGCGTAAGCTCAGAAAGCCCATCAAGAATACTAAGTTCTAAGTGCTCCCCATCATGCTCACCCCCCCCCCCCCTTACCATAAGTCTCCACAACGTACAATCCTCCTAGTTCTAAGGTCCAGATTTATATTTTAGCCAACCAGTATGACATTCACCTGTTCCTCCATTTACAGTCGGCCTAATAAGTGATGTCTCGGCACCAAGTATATTTTGATCAATAATTAGTATCAGCAATATCTATACTTGATTTATTTATTTCGAATGAGATATACAAACATGTTCCTTACACTTACGCACCCTATTCAACATCTGACAGACATTAATACAGCCCACAGCGAGCCAAACGTAATGACAGCTGAGACATGACTTATTAGCGCCACTGTACAAGAGTGAAGGGAAGGTGGACCGCCGTTATTTGTGAGCCTTCAGGGGCACAAACTCCGTTCAATCATACATTATTCATTTTACGCACTTCACTGTAGCTTGTAGTTCACCGTAGTTTGATAATAGGTAATTTTTGTAACTCGTGCCTCGAACCATTAAGATATTGTTATCTTTTGTATAGCATCTACTTCCTCCTTGAATACGTATCCTATCCACATTCTCTTTTCTCCAATCTATCAGTTATATCTATTCAGTATGGCTTTCAACTAAATCTATTGTTTTATTTCTATGTATTTTCTTTATATGTTACTTTCTTTTACATGAAGGATACATTGGGAAAGAAATAGTAATTATCTTACTAGTCAAAATTTATCTCAACTTCACTTTAAACAAAACTTTCTACCTTACCTCTGAACTGTTTAAGATCTATTAGCTATCCGGTTACAGTCTCTCTTCACTTTCAACAACAAAATTCTACCTTATCTCTGAACTGTATAAGATCTATTAGCTATCCGGTTATAGTCTCTCTCTCTCTCTCTCTCTATGTATTCTTCCATATTCACTATGCACCACCATAATTCTAATACTATATTTTGTTTATCATATTCTAATGCACTACTATCTTATACTGTATACTATTTGATATCTTATTTTGCCATCTTGGCTTTGATTTACTATCTTCATTTCACTGTTCTTAATCTAGAAATTCTCTCTCAGGTCTCTTGCATCTAACTAGACTTATTTAAGCAACTGAACATATCTGAAAAAACTAAAATTGTGCCTTATTACGCCTCATGTCACTATAAAGGCATAATAGATATTGTAGTGTAAACATACTTCCAAAAATGACAGTGCCATTTCCCTCCTGTTGAATTTCCTCCCTGCACCCCTTCTTGTTATAAGGTGTTACATCATGAGCAATAAAGCTACATATTATTATACTGTCTGTTCTTTACCTATTTGGGAATGACTTTTGGAGTAACGGACATATTCAAATTGGAGACCGCTAGCAGCGAAGTTGGGAGGAAAAAGTATGTCCTTACCACTATCTCCCATCTGTTATTATTTTTTTTCTTGCTAACTTGGGCTCTGTCTTGAGTCACCGGTAAATTAAAATTTAAAACTTGCAAACTAAACAAACCAAAACTGGGACGATACAAGATAAAGGTAAAATAACTTATCAAAATCGCTATGAGGAAATAAGGGGATAAGGGTTTCGGGTGGATGGGACTCGTTAGCCTTGGTCGGCAACTCATCTAGGGGAGACAACCTTATACATATCCGGGTGGATGGGACTCGTCGGCCTTGGTTGGCAACCTGTCTAGGGGAGTAAACCTGATACAAATCCGTACTGTTTACCTAAGGGTAAGGCAGGTTAGTGGATGGATTAGCCGAACACCACTGTAGAAAAATAGTGCTAACAAGATACACAGAGGGCCTCGGACTCGGATGGATCCTAAATTGAGTGGTCAATCCTGTAAGTCCTTTACTAAACTGACTCGGGTTGTCCCTCTCACAGGGAATAGGTCTGCTTGGGGGCATTCTGTGTATGGCCACCCTCGTAAGGGGAGTAAGGCGTCCGGCAATAGATAGATAGATGGAAGGGGTTAAGGCTACTACAAATTATCCAAGTTACCAGAGTTAGCTTCCCTGGATGGGACACCACAAATATCCACTAACTTCAGATTCCTATCCATACTGCTGGGCAAACAGATACACAGGGTATTGAAGAACTTGCCCAGATGTCTGTTCTGCCTGGGAATTTAATCCCGATTATTTTGGTTGCGAGCCGAACGTGTTAATTAATATGCCAAAGGCCACCCTCTTGTAACTCTGGATTGCTATTTTATATTACTGGTATGTCTTCCCTTGTCATATAGCTAACTTATAATCTTGGGTATAATCAGATTTATATGAGAGCCCCAAGCTCTTGCACCACCTCTAGATAAATTGAGACACCTATACCCATTATTCATAACCATCACATCAGGTTAATAATAAAATAAGGATATAAAACCATCTACCTATTGCCAGATTCCTTACTCCCCTTTATGAGCTTACCTGTCCCCTGTGAGAAGGATAACCTGTGCCACTTTAATCAAGGACCTACAGGTGTAAAGTCAGTGAAAATAGGTTAGCCTAAACTGAACAAGATGCGGAAATACACTTAAACTACCAGGCTAAGTGGGGTACCTTTATTAGTCTCGTGGTAACGTGTCTGCCTTGTAACCCAAGGATCCCGGGTTCGATTCCCGCCCTGGGTGCAGATTTTTGGGAGGCTATTTCAGCATCAAACGAAGTTTAGGTGTGTTGGTAAAATTGTCAAGATGGTTGAAAGTAAGATCGGAGCTCCATCACCCTCCTTTCGGGCATGGTGTGAAAAACAAAATCCTACAGGATTTACCAATCAATTTATGTTCCGTCTGACTCCGAGCCTCTCTATGTATCTTTTTAGCACTATTTTTCAACAGTGGTGGGGGGTTAGTCCATCCACCAACCTGTTATACGCTTAGGTGTGCAGTAAGGATTTGTATAAGGTTTACTCCCCTAGACAGGTTGCTGAGAAAGACTGAGGAGTCCCATCCAACCTCCTATAATAACTGCTAGACACAATTTTAAGTTAACATTAAGCTTCTATCGAAAAATTTACAAATTGATCTAGAAGGGGGATCTAATGGATGTTTTTTTTTTATAGTTTGATGGAGGTCTAGGGAGGACACTAAAAATATATATAAAAAATATATATAAAGGAGCAAATACGACCCCTCCCCCCTTAAAGACTTTAGTTAAATATTAGATGATATTATGTTAGCTATAAAATAAAGTAAGATAACTTACTCCTATTTAGCCAGATTCAAAGTTAGTTATGAAACCAATTATATCATACCTAATACCCAAGATTATAAGTTAGCTATATGACAAGGGAAGACATACCAGTAATGTTTCTAATCTCTCAGTGGGGTTCGAACCGTCAACCTTCAGGACGATAGCCGACGCTTTAATCAACTACACCACGGCAGTGGTTAGTTAGTTAGTTATGTATAGCAGATTAACCAGACCACTGAGCTCCATACGGAACTCTCATAGGTCTGGCCCGAAAGATTAGATCAGATTACTGAAAGGAGCTTAAGGCGACGCAAAAAACGGACGATGGGGGGGGAAGGAAAATGACGGAGAATCGGATAAAAGGTCAGTGAATGATTTAGTACCAAAACAAACCGTACGCAGACGGGCAGTATCTGGGCAGTCAAAGAC
Source organism: Paralithodes platypus (assembly GCA_032716605.1). Taxonomy (NCBI): domain Eukaryota; kingdom Metazoa; phylum Arthropoda; class Malacostraca; order Decapoda; family Lithodidae; genus Paralithodes; species Paralithodes platypus. The sequence continues at coordinate 10,545,204 of CM064483.1, read as the reverse complement.
ATGGCGAACAGTTAGAGGGGAATGACAGGAGGAGCAGGTAGGGGCGGAGTGCGGGGAGTGGACATCAAATAACCGTGAGTCAGCCGGGAATGGCCTATCCTAAGTCTAGTTAGTAAAACTTCCTCACACCTGTGAGACCTGGAAGACGAGGGCCAAGGACGGACAGAAGGTTTGATTGCACAGAGTTTATTATTGCAGGGTAGAGCATCCCAATGAGATTGCCAAGTGCAAAGAATAGAAGGCTTGAGTAAGGACAGCCAATCACCTAACGGAAGGTGGAGCTGGCGAGGGATCATTAAAATAGCATCCTTAGCCGCAGCATCGGCGTCTTCATTGCCACGGACACCGATGTGAGCAGGAATCCAACATAACTGGACCTGGAATCCACATAGGCTCATCTCATGGAGAGCGTGTTTTATGGCTAAAACTATTACGTGGGAGGACGAATAAGCACGGAGCGCTTCGAGGGCACTACGAAAGTCACTGTAAATCATAAAGGGCTGTTGAGGGGTGTCACGTATAATGTCAATAGCGGATTGGATAGCTAAAAGTTCAGCAGTAAAGATAGAGGCTTGGGGCGGGAGAGAAAACTGAAGGAGCTTAGTAGAGGACACAGCAGCGAGGCCCACCCCAGAGTCAGTCTTAGACCCGTCAGTGAAGATGGCAAAATGGGGGCCTTTACGACGTATGTGTTCGAGTGCGTGTTGGCAGTGATGGCTAGGGACAAAAGGATATCTCTTAGAGAGGAAGGAGAGGGGAGTGCAAACATTGGGGAGAGAGATAACGGCAGTGGTGTAGTTGATTAAAGCGTCGGCTATCGTCCTGACGGTCGATGGTTCGAACCCCACTGAGAGAAACATTTAGTGACTCACGTGTATTTGTGATATATAACCAGTAATATGAAATAGCTCTCTCGATCCCATCCCAATCTATCTCCATAATTAAATTGTAAAACTTTCAAAATAAACAAACCAAAACTGGGACGACAAGATAAAAGACCCAAATGCAATATCAAATAAACTTTTGAAAAATAATACAAACTAGATAATTTATAAGGAATTTATAATTTACAGGAACTAATAGCTTCATAAATAAAAATCTAAATTGTTATATCAAACAGATTATTGAATTTATTTAGCTATCTTTATACAGTAACTTTACATATTGGCAAAAAAATATAATATTCAACAATAATTCCATTCATAAACTGACAGTCTCCAATTGTCGACATTTTCTATAAACCAGTGGTAACCAACTTGACCCTGTTTGGCAATTTCTTACTCCTTAATTCATATTTTTTCACCAACCAACTTTACCTCTAAACTCAATTAATGAAATCATCAAAAACATGTGGCACTCCAAGGACTCAAACCTAGGATACACACTGAAATTCCGCGTATTTATGCATTACGCTATCAAGACAGTTAAAGAAATATACACAAGCCTACGATTTATTATGCAGTTTCAAATCTTGCATATTAATCTGAGCATGTTCATACATTCCAACTGTGCTATGGTAGCCTAATGTATAGCCAGTATCACAGGAGAGCTTTTCCCCTCAACACAAGTCTGGCAGCATGAGGTACACCTTTATAATAATTGTCACCTAAATAAATCTACCTGCATCTTCAGTCTAGTTTCCGATTGAAGAATGCTGACTATCGAAAGCTGACAATTAAAGCTCTCACGTGATACAACACTAGATAACAAAGCATATTTAATTTAAAATACACATTACACAGTCAAAATAATGGAAGTACCAATATGGTAGACCATAATTACAGTTTTACTTATTTTATTAGTAACTTCTCTTTATTATTAACTATAGGTATTGCTACATTATTTAGCCCAGTATAGGAACATTGTGCCAAAAAATCTCTCCACTGAAACCCCAGCCAGCTGGGTTGGTTAAAAAGCAATATTCTAGGTCACAAACTCCATTTTTAATGATGATAAAGGGGATTATAATATGTAGTCTCTAGCATAAGTTCTATTCTGACACATGATCTCGGGTATGGAAGTAAAATGATTGCGACTGAATGATGGAGTTTAGTTCATTATGTAGTCATTAATTCATGTGATTAGTCAACTAATGCATAACGAACTACATTCTTGATTCAATCACACAAATTTTACTACCAAAATATGATAAAGTGTAAAACAGAACTAACACAGGAAAATGTACAGATACGGCCCCACAAGCTTTGCCAGTTGGGATATACAGGGGGTGAAATTATCTGACATGGTCAAGTTGATTGCGGAAAGACAGTGCAAGAGGCAATATATAAATAAGAGGCTGAGAACCCCCCACCCACCACTAGGCACACACACACACACACACACACACACACACGGTCAGCTGATACACTAACTAATAACTAATGCATCAGGTACTTCAGGTCATGTAAACTTAACTAATACTTTGGCAAAAACAACTAGTACATATATAAACGTTTTGGCCAGCACTCTTAGTTTTCATCTTGTACAGGCTGTTTCCAGGTTCAATACTAATAAGAACATACGAAAATGGGAGTCTGCAGAAAGCCGATTGGCCTAAACACGGCAGATCCCTCTTCACCCATATTTTCTTTATGCATAAACTTTTTCCATGTCAGTATGAAGATATATTTTTCATTATATTCAATATAACAGTATCAAATACATAATTCAACAATTGAGTCTCTTTTGTCAATTGAAATTATATTTGTTCATGCAAAATCCTATATATATACTGTATACTGTATTCTTTTAACTTTTGAATATACTTCCTATATTATCTACAGTACAGTACTGTAAATTAATTATTTCAAAATTTCAGTCCAACTTTTCTTTCCCTCGCATTTATTAATGCTTTTGTTTTCCATGCATCTACCTGTACTGAGGTAACTCACAAAGGCACTAACTATATTTCCATGAATTGTCAGAAATAAACAAATAAATAATTGGCTATAGTGTATTTGCTGTAAGTAAGCGAGAAATCATGACCTATAACCTCTGCATCTCAAAAACGACTAGAGGCTAATATTCCTACCATTTGGGAAGAGTCAGTCAAGGAAAAAATGTGGGAATTGACAGCTCATTTGTTCTAGCCCTTTTTGAGTTATTAAAGAGGATAGAGGTTATGATTTTTCGCCTACTTACAGCGAATAGACTATAGTACACACAGCCATGAACACTTTCTACACGAACCTCTTGTTTAACTGATGTTCAATATCGTCTTTAAGCCCTTTAGTACCGAGTTGCCCTTGTCATTTTAATCTGGATAATATTAGAACATTTTATCCAGCTTAGGGAGGACGTGTAGCAATTAAAAGGCTTCAAACTATCTTGATTATCCATTTTATATACCACGGTTTCCTCCCAAGATGAATAAAATCGTCCAAATATAGCTGGAATAATGCAAAATACATCCTCGGTAAGGAAAGGGTTAATAAATAAAGTCCAGGAAATATCTTCATTGGAATCTACGAAAAAGAAGCACTTGAGGTACAGTCAAGGTCAAAAGTAGTGGCCATTCATTATTCAGTAGGAACGCCAGACATTGTGAACCCTAACCTCTGTAACTCAAAAAGGGCTACAGAAAAATATCCTTAACCCCTTGAAGCTCTGACGCGTTTTAGCAGTTTATTTTGGCTATCATTAGACGATTGTATGCAGCTTAGGAAGGATCTGTGGGTATTAAAAGGGTAAATGCTATCTCTATCAACCCTTTGACTTCCATATACTGTTACTAATCTGAATTAAATCGTCTAATAGTAGCCAGAAAACGGAACAGAAACGCGTATTGGAGCTTGAAAGGGTTAATAGACATAAACAAAGCCTTTATCTTCAAAGTTTGTTCAGTATGGTAAACAAATATTTTTCTATTAAACTAATAGAGGAATATCACTTTGAAGCTATGAAGGTGTGGCATTGGTTTTTTGTTCATATAGTCAATACATAAATTTGCTGAAAACCTGTATGATAATACACTAGATGTGAAATCTAGAATGAGGCAAAGTAACTTAAGATTTCTACTATATTAAGAAAAAAGTACTATAGGTAGAGCCAACGAACTTGACAATAACCTTGATCCCTGACCTCTTTGTAACTCTAAAAGATCTTGAGCAAACTGGCTGTAAATATCCACACCTATTTCCTGGTGGACTCTTCCCAAATTATAGAAATTTAAGCCCGGTTGCTTTCATTCATTTTGAGTTATAAGAAGTTAAGGGGTCCAGATTATTGTCAAGTTCGTTGGCGATACCTTTAGTCACATGCTATTAGAAACCCATGAAGACTATCGATAGTATATAGCCTACTTAGGAGAAAGGATTGCGTTGAACTATTGATCTGACTGTACTTCTGATCTCTTCTCTACATAGCCAGAGTAATTCATTATCGCCACTACTCAGCCTACAGTACTTCCAAATTCGCAAGGCAGCTTCCATGAACGAGACTTATTAACAAAACTCGGTAATGTAAGATTAGAATTATATTTTACTACAATTAGGAATGTGAATCTTACCAATCAACCCATTCAATTCACTCTATACATGTTTGAAGGCACCTATTAATGTACAGAATTCAATAAACATTAATTATAAGTATGAAGCATTAAAGTTTAATATAAACGAGGTATGCTTTTATAAAGTTTGCTAGTTGCAATGTCATATTTACCTATTTCCAGTACGTAGGCAGACAAATTCTTATCAATTCCATTTTTAAAATATCTTTCTATGTAAATTAAATATTTTACTCACTTCCTAGTTTGTTACTACCCGTCAATGTATATTCATCATTTTCTGATTATATGGAAATAATTAACTAAATAAATCATTCTAAAGCTTAAAATTGAAAAACATTAAAGATATGAAAACACACCTCCCTGGATTAAAAGTGTAGCCTACTGATGAATAAAATGGTGATGGGCTGGTCTATCAGAATGAGAGTTGAGCGTTCTCTGCCATACCCATAGCTTACTCTGACTGTTCCTTTTACTTATATATTTTCTAGATCTCAAGTGACGGCGTCTTTTCCGTGGATTGACCTCCCTACTGCCAACCCTGGCAGATTGGGAGCCAAAGCGTCAAATTTTTCCTTTGCCCCTCAACTTTCCCTTTATAATTGCTGAGGGGCACAGGGCCTTGGGTGGGGCTTTTGTTTCCCGGGCGTTTCCGCACCCTCCTCAGCTCCCCGCCTTTAAGTGGCTTCGGTCACCTGGGCATTATTAGTGGTAAGCTGGGAGGGTTCTGTGGGGGCGCTCGGTTATGGCCTTGGCCTTGCTCGGGACCTTGGGGCTGCTCGGCCAGACAGCCTGAGGAACAGCAACAACAACAACAACAACAACAACTGATGAATAAAGTAATAAGCTCCAGTTGTACAACCAATCAAACAAATATATATATGCCATGTTACCAAATATATGAAGACACATTGTTTGCAATTATTTCCCAGTCTAACTAAACCAGTCAATGGAGCATATATACGGACATACATACAGGGTGTCAAATGGAAGCAGTGTTCATTATTTTAAGTTTGCTTGGGAACCAGATTAACTTGTTCATGTAGTAATGTACACCCTATGTGGTGGATTGTGTTCTTTTATTTCATAAATTTTATTTTAGTAAGCGTTGTTTCCACATAGCGATTTTGATAAGTTAATTTGACTTTATGGTGTCTTTGTCCCAGTTTTGGTTTGTTTAGTTTGCAAGTTTTACATTTTAATTAAATTATTGTATATGTAAAGGTACAATAATGGTTTATACTTCAAATTATGGCTTTGAAAGTGAAAAATATGCCAAATCAATGCTGTTTCATGTAATTTTCTTGTATTCCTTCTCATTTTCATTCAAGTCTTCAAACAAAATTGCTCCGGTTTGACACCCTGGATATATACTCTATATTACAGTAAACCAGGGTGAATTTGGATTTTTTTTTTTTTACGACAGTCATGACTGTGTAGAAATGTCTGTTAGATACCATTTTGATATCAATATGTAGCTGGGGAAAGAGCACTCTGTAAGTTATATAAACATAACAAACTAACACATACAAACAGATTTTCCTTACTTATTTGTATGAAAGATATAAATTAATTATATTATTTTGTTATCAATGAAATGTCCAAATTCACCCTATTCCACTATACCAAATATAAATGTTCCTAGTATTGCCCCGACGTTCTATGAAGCATACAGTACTCCCTCCGTTGTCTTCATGTCGTATCTTCACTACCGCTCGGCTGTACCCCCTACAACAACAACAACAACAAAATAGTGGTTAGTACTGTATATACTGTACATTAATTATCTACAGGTATATCTATTGTACTTCCATTTCTACTGTACATTAATTATCTACAGGTATATCTATTGTACTTCCATTTCTACTCTATACCTTACAATACAGTACCGTACATCTTATTCAACTGGAATTAATTTAGTGTTTAATCTACTATTCTTGCCACACATAGATAATAATTTAAATTCAGACTTAACAACACATGATAAAGAGTTGTGAAGATATCGGATATAATACAAAATTCACCATTGCCTTAACAATAATAGTAGAAAACAACAAAGCATTACAGGTAAATAGTGTACTGTACTACCCCAAAATAAATGTTAGTAAATAAACTACTATAATACAGTATACATTAATTACAAGGCCTAATTATAGGCCCAACTCACTAATACCATGAGGACCGACCTCACCAAAACGGTCAGAGGTCAGAAAACGGGGGTCTGCAGAGCGCCGATTGGCCCACACCCGGCAGATCCCCCTCACACCCAACCGATCTCGTCCATATGCCTATCAAATTTTATCTTTAAGCTCTCTATCGTTATTGATCCCACTATAGCACTGGGTAGCCTATTCCACCCATCTACAACTCTGTTACCAAACCAATATTTGCCTATATTTTCTTTAAAACAAAATTTATCGAATTTGAAACTATTTGTTCTAGTTCTTTCGCAATCACTGAGCTTTAGTGCATCTTTCATGTCCCCTTTATTAATCCCACTAATCCACTTGAACATCTCTATCATATCCCCTCTAACTCTGCATCTTTTTAACAAATGTAAGCCTAATTTCTTGATACCTAACCTTCTCCTCAGCTCTTCCCTACATATCCTATCTTGCAATTTGGCACCACACATCCATCTCACGGATTCTCACCATTCTCATCTCGTTGCGTTCCATCATGTTGATATCATCCACTTTGACAGGCCATGTTTCAGAAGCATAAGTCATTGCACTTCTAACGTATGAAGGATACACCTTTCCCTTCAAGGGGAGAGGGATTATTCTCATGGTAATTAGTGGCAATAGTTCTCTGAACTTTCCCTAACTGCATTATATTCTAAATCAAATTCAACAAAATACATTTCATACTCAAACTACATGGATTTCTCCACCTCAGGTAAAGATAAAAACAATTGTTTTCTCAAATCTATACTGTAATTTCCTATTCTTAGAGTAGTGATTCATTAGGCAAATTTAGCCTTTTTCCCAAGTTTCAAACTACTGTACCAAGATATCTATAGATTCAAATTATACACAGAATACTCCAAGACTTTCAAGACTTACCAGGTAACTCTGCAATAACATCCAATCTCTAGTTCTAAACTACCGTACACTAATAATTTACTGCAATATAAACTAAAGATATTCAAGATCAACTCACCTCTGGAACCTCATGGACGACCAAATTGACGGAGGCAGGATCGACGGAATCACTGACCACCCCTTCCGCCGAGATCACTCCCTCCATGTCTCCGTTTATCACCATTTGTACCTAAGTGGGATAATAACAAAACATAAAATTTACCAATATTTTTTTTTTAAGCGAGACCAATTAGTGTCATCCAAAATTCTTGCCCAAATTTAAAACTAACCCAGAACCCTACATAACAGATTTTCCTATTTCCAAAAGTAATATTAAGATAGGAAATTTTCCTACTGTAGCCTACTACAATACTGGTACATGATAAGGTGTTGGAGTGCTGCACTACTGGCCTGGGTTCGAGCCCTGGCTGGGTCATGTCACAAAAATATTAAATGTATGAATGTATATACTCAGGCACATACCCCATAGCTGACACGAGACAGAGTTTCAGTTATTTTTATTGACCCATTAAAAGGACAATGAATGAGAAAATCATGAAGGTGGAGCAGTGTAGTGGGAAACTGTGGAATGTTACAAAAACAAGAGTGAATAAATATAAAATAGTAAGAGAGGTGTGGAAGGATTTTGAAGTGCCAAAAATAATGTATGGGATGGATGTGAGAGGGAGTACAGGGGGAGAAATAAATAGAGTAGAGACGGGAAAAAATAAAATAGGAAGAATAGGGTTAGGAGCAAGAAGGTGGACAGCAAATGAAGCAGTGAGAGGGGAGATGGGATGGAGTACGTTTGAGGAAAGAGTGGCGAAGGCAAAGTTGAGGTACAAGAGTAGGTTGGAGGAGATGGAGGATAATAGGTGGCCAAGAAGAGTGTATGAATGGGGGGAGGGGAAGAGTAGATGGGCAAAAGAGTGTAGGAGAAAACTGAAAAAAATAGGAGTGAAACAGAGAAGAGTGGGAGAGGAGTGGAGATATGTAGGGAGTAATGCAGGACTAGGTCAGGGAAGGAGACTAGAGAAAGAGATAGGAACGAGAGTGAAGGAAGTAGGAAGACAGGAATGGAAGAGAAATATGGAGAAGAAAAGTACACTGATAAGATTTAGAAGCAAGGGGAGACCGAGAAAAGAGGAGTTTTATGACGGAAGTTGGGGAGCTGAACTACTATTTAAGGCTAGGGCAGGAGCATTAGAAACAAATAGGAGAACGGAGGTGGAATGGGGGGGTGAAAGAGTGTCTGCAGTGTGAGGTGGGAGGGAGGAGAGTGGAGGAGACAATAGAACATATAGTGGCAGAGTGCCAGGGGTATGCAGAGGAGAGAGATAGGTTGGAAGATGAGTTGAAACGGTTGGTAGGGGAGAGGGAATGGGAAGAACAGAAAGAAGAGGAGGATGAGGGTGTAAAATTTGTGTTAGGTCTCGGGACAGAAGAGGGGGTAGATGAGGAAATGGAGAAAAGAATGAAGGTAGTGAAAAGATTCCTGGAGCAGGTGTGGCAGAAGAGAAAACGGAATAGAATAGAATAGAATAGAATAGGGTGAGGGGGGAGAAGGTGATCAGAGTGGGGGAGAAAGTAAATAGTAGAGAGGGGGGGGAAGGGAAAAGTTAAGTTAAGGAGAGAACAAGATATTGGGGGGTGGAGGAGGTGGTAAATAGGAAGGAGAATTCTGTGTAAGCTATATACTTCAATACTTTTCTTTAACTATCATCCCTTCTACGACTACTTATTTTCTAAACTACATCTTAACCAAGCTCTAGCTGTTTCTGGAGAAAAAATCACCGGTGCATAGGTGAGCTGGTTCAAAAAAAAAAAAAAAAAAGGGACAGCAACTCCACAAGAAGAAGAAGTGCCTGTTACTTCTTCCACTCGTACGATTGTCAAGTTCATGAATGGCACCGCCTCATTCAAATTTTCTAGCCAGGCAAGTAAAGGTAAACTATAGATTCCAATTACCACTGTGCCCAGATATTTAATGTACAGTTGCCCACATGAATTTGTATCTATTCCATGATTTTATGCATATAAGCATATACTGTATAGCATACTTGATTTAGAAGAACAATTGGCTATGAAACTAGTATTTGATTATATGAATTGATTTCTGCATAACAACCTATTCTTGTAATTCAGTCATGTTAAGCTTTCTGGTGAATCACATACTGTATATGCTTTCATTAATTTCATTGGAGGTGTTTGGTGTTGTGGTGAAATGAATAAAAAATAGATAAATCAAGAATGGCTATGAACTGATGTGGGTGACTGTAAGCTACCCACTAAAAAATCACTAACTAACCAAATATCAGTATGAGTTACACAAACTACTGACCTGTTGTTGATCGACCACCATAGCGTTGCCATCAGCATTAATAATGATCTGTTGGTTACCGGTGCCCAGGTGGTAGCCGGCACTCTGTAGGGCGTCCATCAGTGCTGTTATGTTGGCCTGTTCCATAGTCACCGTCTGGGCCTCATCCTCCACCATCTGAATAGGATAATTTATAATGTAAAACTTGCAAAATAAACAAACCAAAACGTATACGAACACAGTGAAAGCACAAAATAACTAATCAAAATCGTCTTGTGGAAACAACGCTTAAGTATAACAATTTATATATACATTTATTATACTGTATACCCCATGCAATCCTTTGCATAGAATTTAATAAGAATCACTGCTCATGTGCTGGGGGTTATAGTGTGTTGTGTAATGAAACTAGTAACGGTACCCACATGAGACTTTGAAACTAATTGTTTACTCTGTCTCAATAACAATGTAAATAAATAATATCACCAACCCACCAATTTACTTACAAATAAACCTAATTAATAAAATAAATAAAACTAATCAATAAATGTGGTTAGTTAGTTAGTTATGTAGAGCAGATTAACCAGACCACTGAGCTCCATACGGAACTCCCATAGGTCTGGCAATAAATGTGGTACTTCAAGGATTTGAACCTAGGATACTTACACCGAAATTCCACGCAATAACAATTACGCTATCAAGACGCTATCAAGACGCTATCATGTCAGAAAAATCACAGTTTTCTTCTCCTGGCATAATCATCTAAGCAGGAGATAAAGCCCATACTAGCAGACGAAGGTGTATATTTCAAACATTACTGTGACAACTGCCACCCTATTCGGTGGAAAGATGAAGAAATTCCTAAAAATTGCCAAAAACAGTTTCATTCAGAACATAAAAAAGTGTAAATATGTATCTAAATAAATAAAACCTGCATATACACTATACCTTGATCTGTTGTATGTGTCCGTGCTGGTTCATGATATGCGTAGCCTGTGCGTGGTCCGGCGGCACCACCTCGTACTCTCCTAGGTTCACTTGACGCAGGTATTGCACACCATCCATGCTCACCATGCCCTCTACAAACACAATGAGACAAAGAATTAGAGCTATATTTTCAATAACTTGAAAATAAATTTACACTTTCTTTCTCTATGATTTCATTCCCATAAAGAGTCTGAGATTTAAGATATGTTTGCATGTGTAAGCTTTGTTTACCTTATGGTAACATTACATGTGTCACACCAACAAGCAGCAATATATCTACCTATACAAAAAAGAATGCAAACCATACCATATTTTCAACGAAAGTATATGTAAATATCAATAAATATGCTAAACCACCAAATGTAAATGTCTAAATGATCAAGCAAACAAACACATCATCGAAAGGCCGGAAAGGGTTTATTAACAATCAATAGTAGTTTCTTCCCCTAAATCTTGAAAAAACAACATTCTCCTACCTTTGGTCATATGTGCCTGCGACACCAAGTTAACCGCCGTAGCCAAGAGATCGACAGAATTGATGCCCTCCTCCCCGTTCTCCTCCCCTGCTTCCGGTTGGTGGTGGTGGTGGATGGGGAAGTCTATGGTCTCCCCTCCCTCCTCCTCCTCCTCCTCCATGGCTCCGATGATCATGCTTCCCTCCTCCTCCCCCTCGCCCCCTTCCAGATTGACTCTTGTTGCGTCCTCTTCGTGTCCTAGTACTGGTTCCCGTATCGAGCTGGGGAGGAAATAGAGAACAATCATTTAAAAACACCAAACAATAATTATCGGAGCATACGAAGCACTAAAAACAAGAAATATGATGCCATCATTATCTGAAAATATGTAAATGGTGTATGGGAAAGTGCATCAATTCCCCCTCCCTCTTCCTCCTGCATAGCTTCAATATCCATACTCCCCCTCCTCCCTAACCAAACCCTCTGTTGGACACAGACTGACTCTTGCATCCTCTTTGTGTCACAGTACCGTACTGGTTCCTTTATTAAGCTGGGGAAGGAATGCAAAACAATCATACCGAAAATTTTCCCCACTCGGATGCCATCAATTCTAGATCTATCAAGTTCAGACTTATAGACTATAGAGCTTAAGGTAACTGAAGGAACCTGCAAGCAATTGTACACTACATAAACCCCATGCAGGGTTAGTGACCAGTGAGGTATGGTACTCACGTTTGTACGACAGGATTGATGACCAGCGGCTGACTGGCAGCAAGGTTGTCCTCCACTGCAGTGATGGTTGGGGACTCGGGTGCCTTCATTTCAACCTCCTGACATGGGTTACACAGAACATCAAATCAAGGGGAGCATATCACAATATCACATTGAATGTACATCGCTATATGAGTAAGTGAATTAGGGTCCCAAGCAACTTAGTCATACACATACTGTATTAACATACTCTCGTCATATTCAAGGAATTCGTCAATAAATAAAAGACAGCACTAATGACTATACATTGGTGAGATTGTAGACACCAATCAAGCAGGGCAATACCCAGTGGAGGCCTCATAGGCATGTGACAAGGAGTTGCTGGAACCCCTGTTTCATTTGTCTGGCTTCTCTTACTGATTCTATTTGTGTCTCACCTACACAAACAGTATCTAGCTAGCTCTCAGAAGCACCCCCTCCTCCTATCCATTTCACTCCACGAAACAAGCACACCACTCCTCCTTCCAAAACTGTACACCCAAAAAATTTATATCTTTCAACTTTGGGGGAGACACTTGTTACAGGCAGCTTTGCCTTTTGTCTCCTTCATACAAAAAAAAAAAAAATTGAGTAATAAATAATTACCGTACTGTAATAAATGAAAGTACCAATGACCATACCTGTTTGCGAGTAATACCGGTCTCTATTTCCACAGCATTGTTCTCTGTGTCCTCCTCGTCATCGTCGGCCGGAGCCTCTATGTCCATGTGCATCTGGCCGTCTTCGTCTATTCTCTGTAGCACTGTTGCCACCACCGGGACCTATAAATACAAGACTTATTCAGAACTAATAACAATAATACTAATAAAAACAAGTCTTATTCAGCCAGTACCAAAAGCCAGAAAATGTATCAGTAATATAACAGAATCCAAAAAATGTATTTGCAAAAAAAGAAGGGTTGAAAAATATTAATAATAATAATGTTATCTTTTCTTTTTCAAAAGTGCCAGTTATTCCAAAATACAGGAATTCATTAACACTCGAGGCACCAGTTTAAAGTATTTACTGGCAGCCAGTGTAATTATTCAATTAGAGATGAGGTAGTGGTAGTGGGGGTCGGGAAGGGTAAAGATAAGCCTTCTATCTGTCTATCTATTGTTGGACGCCTTACTCCCCTTTATGAGGGTGGCCATACACAAAACCCCCCAAGTGGACCTATCCCCTGTGAGAAGGACCACCCATGCCAGTTTATTTAAGGACTTACAGGATTGACCACTCAAATTAGGGTCTGTCCAACTCCATGTACCTTTTTAGCACTATTTTTCAACAGTGGTGTGCAGCTAGTCCATCCACTAACCTGCTTCACCCTAAGGAAAGTAGTACGGATTTGTATATGGTTTACTCCCCTAGACAGGTTGCTGACCAAGGCTGACGAGTCCCATCCACTCAGATTTTTATAAGAATGACTCCCCTAGATGGGTTGCCGACCAAGGCTTTCAAGTCCTATCCTTACTGCCCATTTAATACACATTGCACATTCTTTAACATACAATTTGAGAGACCAATCCACAATACATTACAATAATCTACACACAAATGGATCATTGCATGAATTAATGTCATGAGGCATTGTCGATTAAATTACAGAGTTCAAGTGAATACATGAGAGGCTGTAAAAAGACTGCTAATTAGTCTGAATTCTAAAGATTTCAATATCAATATCTCTCTTTCCGCAGATCAATAACAGTATGTGATTGCCATTTATTACTACACTCAATCTCACAAATTCACCCAGTCTCTTTCTCACTATATCTTATTACCTCACTTGTTCTCACTTACACAATTTCTCTCACCTACCTTAATTTGCACAGCCTTGGTTCCACTTTGATGACTAGACACGGTAAACTTCCCAGCATTTCTTAACTCATTTGCTGTAGCTGGAACTAACATCTGAAAAGGAAGAAAAGAACAAACTTGTTTAATAATAAATCTATAATACACAATTATACCTACAATCACATGATGATGATGATGCAGTTTTTAACGTTGTACACTCCCTTGATTTACATGGCTAGGGAATGCCCTTGTTACAGGGACTTTACTGTACAATTGCCACAAATCTCTAGACCGAGCTAACCAAGCTCTTGCCGTCTATCGATGGTACGGCGTGGGATCGACCTGCAGACCCTACGGTCAGCAGTCAGACGTACTACCCACCATGCCATGGCCTATGGCATAATGAGTTAGTTATATTAATTTGAACAGTAAATTTTGAGTTTGATTTAAAAAAAAAAAATTTAATTACAAATACTATGGTCACCAATAGTAAGACACATAGGTATCTTATATATATTTTTTTTTTATAATACTCACATGTTTACTGCCAAGTGCACATTGGACCTTGACGACCACGGGAACCCCTTTGCTGGGCTTGAGGAGGGCGAAGGGTGTCTGGCCTGCAGCTAGGGCTCGGTGCATCGCTTTAGTGTCTATTGGCTCTATTAGGATGCCTTGTTTCCACTGTAATACAAATATATCATTAACCTCTTATAACAGAGAAAAATACAAAGAAAATATTTGCTAAATACTGTATTCAATTACTTATCCAAGTAAAGGTCCTCTATCATCCAGAGAGAAAAAATGGAAGACCCCTGTGAACATATTCATATTATCAGCAACCCACCAATTAACTTACAAATAAAATAATTAATTAAATCAATTAAATTGATGAATACATGTGGTACACCAAGGATTCGAACCTAGGGCACTCACACCGAGATCAGCGCACTAACCATTACGCTATATCGTAGGCTTGTGCATTAAACCTTTAACCCCTCCAATCCCAGTGACGTATATATCCGTCAGTAATGTACTTTCCTTGTAACTGCCTGTACAACCCTGTACCAGTTACCACAACCTTTTGAGCACTGCTCCCGTGTTGGCAACACTTCTCAGCTTATTAAAATTTAAAACTTGCAAACTAAACAAACCAAAATTGGGACAAGGATAATATAAAGTCAGACCCACTGAAGGGTGACCGAGCCAGTCTTGCCTTATCTTTGGAGGTGGATAGGTGGTCTCTCCTGCCATTTTTGCCACATTGCTTGGGACTGCTGGGGACTTTTATTACTGTATCTTACGGTACAGTACGGGTTAACTGTCTTGATAGCCTAATGCTTAGTATGAATGACTGAAGACTGAAGTGGGGAGTATTCGACCCAATCTTTCATTGGATCTCGTTAGAATTCTGTTTGTGCTATGGATATGGCTCTAGGGCGACTGAACGGAATTAGTGAGAAAATAAGCGCTAGGGGGTGTTCTTACCTATAAAACCCACCGAAATGAAAGGGATATAAGCTTGCTAATAAAAAAATAGGTACGGATTCATATATTATATATTATTTCCATATACAGTACTGTATATTATTTCATATACAGTACTGTACTGTATATTATTTCCAAATAGCGATTTTGATTAGTTCTATGTCTTGTCCTCGTTTTGGTTTGTTTATTTTTTTCACCAACCAACTTTACTTCTAAATTCAATTAATGAAATCACCAAATACATGTGGCACTCCAAGGACTCGAACCTAGGATACTCACACCAAAATTCTGTGCATTTATGCATTACGCTATCAAGACAGTTGCAAGTTTTATATTATTATAACAAATGTACAAACAAGTAAAATATAGTGGTGACCAAGTAATATGGCTGCCTGTGAACCCGGCTATGTGGCAATATAGATAGAGTGCCTGACTAGCAAGACAACTCCAAATAACTGTTGTGGGTTCCAGACTGGCTCGGGAAGATGTTATCAAGATAATGGCCGCCTAGATATCTCACCCAGGCATGACACGGCTGGAGTACTTAAAATAAAAATAAAACCCATCTAACATTTCGCCAAATATAAAATAACTGGTATTGCATTAACAACAAATTACAAGCACTTACAGTTCCTCGTGGTCTTATTCTGCGCTGTCTTGATATTGTATCGTTGCTTCCAATCTGGAAAGAAATACTAGGTCAGATAAAAGAAACCTCATCCATTATAGCTACCATATAAAATTTTATTTCCACAAAGAGATAAGCACTGTTGTAGTCTCCTAAATATTTTACTTAACACATTAATACTTTATCCCTGTACAATACTGCAAATATGATAAAGTTATGTAGTAACACCCAACACGAATGCAAATCAAACTTATTAGCACAGCTTATCTGACAAATTAATATAATTACAACAAATATATTTTCTTTGCCACCTACACTAACAAAATTAACTGTCCTAACTTTCCAAATATACGAACACAAACATCAACCCACTAAACATAAACAAACCTCTTGAAACGTGCGGTCCCCATTGGCCAGCTGTATTATCCTGACATTGCCGATCTTCCTCTTCTTGAGCATAGCGTTGTTATTATTACCCCCACCCCCGGACCCCCTGTTGCCGCCCCCTCGTATGGTGCGCAGGAGGTGCTTGTATTCCTCGTGTTGCCGGAGCTGGGACCGCCGGGGGAAGGCTTGATCGCAGAAGTTACATTTATATTTGTCCCCGGCGTACTGGTACCCTATGGAGCCGTCTGCGTGGGACTGGGGATGATGGGAGATAATTATTAATCTCATAAAACTACATGTATATGACTTTGAGAAACAGCTATACAGTAAACAAAACTGTGACTTAAGTTGTGAGAAAATATTAATTATTCAATCTACAAATAATTAAGATCAATCATGCTTTTCATAAATGATCAAAGAAATAGAAGTATACCAGTAAACTGTAATAACAACAACAACAAAA
Organism: Paralithodes platypus; assembly: GCA_032716605.1. Classification (NCBI taxonomy): domain Eukaryota; kingdom Metazoa; phylum Arthropoda; class Malacostraca; order Decapoda; family Lithodidae; genus Paralithodes; species Paralithodes platypus. Next base: position 10,528,342 of record CM064483.1, on the reverse strand, counting down.
CTGTAATAATGTACTAATACATATGAGTGCCATAACAGAGTACAGTAGTAATCTGTTATATGTGCGATTAGTTTGCTTGGGAAACAGATTAACTTGCTCATGTAGTAATGTACACCCTATGTGGTGGATTGTGTTCTTTTATTTAATAATTTTCATTTTAGTAAGCGTTGTTTCCACATAGCGATTTTGATAATTTAATTTGACTTCATATTGTCCTTGTCCCAATTTTGGTTTGTTTAGTTTGCAAGTTTTACATTTTAATTAATACAAAGTAAGTCAAAATTACAGGTATATATGCAATCAAATACAAACAAATATATCATCTCACTTTATACAGCACACATTCATATAAACCGGAAATAGTACTCCCCAAAACTATCACAAACAGTTACCTTAGCTTTATGACACTGAAGATTGGATGACTGGTTGAAACCGCGGCCACAAATTTCACATTTGTAAGGCCGTTCATTAGTGTGAGTGAAGTAGTGGTTCTTAAGGTTACCTGCAATGGAAAACATCATCAGTTAATGACTTGTGTTTGAGTAATAATCCCTACAGCACAATGACACCATCAACCATTTAACCCTTTCACGCACGTGTGGACGCGATCGCGCCCTTAAGGGATACTTTAAACCTTTGTGACCATCAGGGGTATTTAGAAACCTTTAGTTTAATTACTTCAACCTCTGCAGTTGTCTTTGAGCGAGTTGTGGGGGCAGAAAACTAATTTTGGAGAGGTAATTATGAGAGCAAGATCATTTTATTTTGAATACTAAACGGCAACCCCCGGACCTGAAAGAGTTAATCTGGATAAATTAGAAAAGTTTAAGAAGGACCTATTTCATCAAGAGGGTCTCTATGAGATCATATTTACCCCTTTAAGTCCTGAAGATAGATTAGAAACTAAAGAAAATCATTTAATGGTAACCAGAATATGGTGAAAATTATGCCATCGTGCTGAAGGGGTTAACAGCGCTCGAGCTACGATATCGGCAGTAAAGATAGGACAATGAATAGGAGGTAAGGTGCTGTAAGTGTTTATGGTATCTGTGGCCCCTAGTAACTGTGTTGGTGGTGTAATGGTTTAGATACTTATAAATGTTCTGGGTGTGGTGTTCCGAGTTTGAATCCCGGGAGGACCATATGCTTTAATTAGTTCATTCAAGTGCATTGGGGTTTGTAATTGATGATTAATGTTAAGAATGGGGTGTTACTTAAAACTATCAAATTATAGTCAAACTGATTTTGGAGTATCATATCACTATGATATAAGAGAAGTTCTAAAAGAATGATACAGCTTTAAAATGTCTTCATTTCATATTCAAGAATCTGGACCTTAACAATATAAAACCTCCCTCCTGTACCTTTTTGATGGAAAGCTTTGCCACAGACATCACATCTGTGTTGCTTCTGGTCTGTGTGGGTCTTCTTGTGGGAGATTAATGTTGAGACTCGGCTAAAGGTTTTCTGACAGACATCACACACGTACGGCCGAGACTGAAACAAAAAGTAATATTAGTTGATATGTAAAGTAATACACTGGAGTGTCATGTTTAGAGCGGTGTGAACTCTTAATATCCTGAGACACTTGTTCAAACCACCAACTCAAGAAGAGGCCTACTGGTACTCTACATTTCAGCCACTCTCTCTCGGGGATTATGGCATCTGGCAATCAATAAGTGCCCCACATTCACTCCCATATTTTGTTTTTCTTCCAACTTTATCTCCAGACATAGGCTTTGTTCTTTTGCATTAATCTTTAGTCGTCCCAGTTTTAGTTTGTTTATTTTGCAAGCTTTACAATTTAATTACAGCCTGTAGATTCAACTGGTCAACCCAGTGAAGCCAGGATATCTTATTCCAAATAGAGAGCGAGTCACTGAGGCAGACGAGTATTACAAGTGGCTCGTTCGTGGTCTTACCTTCGTAGAACTATGGTGCCTGGTTGTCTCCATGTCGCCCGTTGCAATTTCTCTAAGCTGTATCGCCAGTCTTGTGGTCTGATCTCACAATCTCGTACACCTCTCTCTCTCTCTCTCAAACGTCACCTAATGAGCTGTTTACTCACTAGGCACTGCCCTCATAGCATATTTTGAATATGGGAATAATCATACAATGCTAATTTATTGTAAACCACTGCACTGCACTGATCATTTACATACTGTCTTATGGACGAATAAACCCTTCCAGGTTTCAAGTTGACTCCATACTGACTTCACTGATACTTGACCATGGCAAATTTAACCCTTGCACCCCGGGAAACGTGGTCGGAATGCCTCCCACACTGATTACACCGAAACAAACATTGATCCGTTTGAGTGGACGGAAAAGTATATTCATCCATGTGGGTGGGCAAGTGTCTCGTTAAGGTATAGTGATGCGTGAACTCATAGGTATCATTCAACAACACCTCCCTTCAATTCTTCCTCGATCTATCATTGGGCTCTCTACCTTTCACAGTGAACCTAGTAATTTTCCTCTCCAAAATATACACAATTCTCTCAAAATGCTACAATTTCAATCTACCAGTACTGTACGCAATACCCTCCAATACCTCTTACACCAAAGAAAATATACAACTACAATTCAACATACAAAGTTAAATTAAATAGGTAGAAGGTAAACGGAGAGGAAAGGGCTTGACTAATTTATTCCTTTGATGCTTAGGGTTCTTTATATTTCTCTTCCATCCAATTCATCCACATATCGGTATCATTATGGACCATCACATACAAAGGTAAATTAAAAAGACAAAATAATTACCTCTGAATGTGTAGCTTTGTGTTGTGAGAGAGTGGACATCTGCCTGAAAGCTTTTCCACATTGATTACAGCGGAAGTTACGCTCGTCCGTGTGGGTGGGCAGATGTCTCATTAAGGTATACTGGTGCATGAACTCCTTACCACCTGAAAATATTAAATGATAAATCATTAAGTTACTTGAAATCTCATCGATTTGGCTATATTATAATTTCCAAAGACATAATAAAAACCGCCTTCCTTTCTCGTGAGGATAGAGTCCACCTGGCTGGACTGCGATGTGGGCACCATCCAGCTCTTCTGATTTATCAGAAGAGGCTGGATGACTCCGTCCGGGCTGTAACACAACACCGCACACTACAAAACATATTATGAAAGACTGCATAACACTCAATCACTTACGCAAACAACACCACACACACTCCTTGAGAACTTTGTGGGAAAACCCGGTCTCGGCCGTGCCTTCCTTAGGAGCTTGGGGCTGTTCGGCCAGGCAGCCTAAGGAACGACTACTACTGTACTACTACTGTATCTTTGCATAGTTGTTGTTGTTGTTGTTGTTGTTCCTTAAGCTGCCTGGCCGAACAGCCCCGAGTCCCTGAGGAAGGCCATGGCCACGATCGGGCTTTCCCACAGAGCTCTCATTGAGTGTCCCACAGAGCTCTTATTGAGTGTAGATTGTGTTGTTGGCGTAAGTGGTTGTGTGAAATGCAGTCTTCTATGATGTGTTTAATGGTATGGGGTGCTGTGTTTCATCCCGGGCAGGCGTCGACAACGGAGTCATCCAGTCTCTTATGATAGCTCAGGAGAGCTGGATGGTGTCCACATCTCAGCCTGGCCAGGTGGACTCTGTCCTCGCGAGGAAGGGAGGATTCGGAAGGATGGATTTCGGGAGGTCGTGCATGCAGCTGCGTGTTGTCTGTGAGTGAGTGGATGGATCGGGAATTTCCACACCTCTTTGCATAGTAAATAATAATGGCAAAAAAAGAAGGAATTCTGTGTTAGGACTTGATTTGAATAGCCTCTCGCTTGGCAGCCTTAATATATTACAGTACAGTATATACTGCACATACATAAATAAAAATAAAAATGTAAAGATAGTGTTCCAAACAAAATGCGGTTCATATACAATAATACAGTAACAAATAGATAACCAACTTACTTAGGCAGGCTATGGCTCCTATAAAAAAAATAATAATAATAAATAAATATAATAAATAAATAATCTAAAATATAAATCAACTGTTTTCGTGGCGCAATGCATAAGTGTGTTGATTTTCGGTGTGAGCGTCCTGGGTTCGAATCCCCGGACTGCCACATGTGTTTGTCATCATCATCAAATCTGATGCTGATAACTGATAACAATGTGTTTGTTAATTTAATTAATCCAGTTTAGGAGTAAAGTTGGTTGGTGGAGAGAACATAATAATATAACATAAATAACATAAACAACAACAACAACAACATAAATAACACTCACATATGCCACACTCCCAGATTTTTATAGTCTTGCCGTCGCGCTTCATGTACTTGACAAAGTGTAGGCGGCAGCGGGGGTCATCACGGTCCACCCGGGTATACTTAGAACTGGGATCCTTCTCCCCCAGATCACAATCATCCTTACTGCCATCGTTGCTATCAGGCTGAGGGGTATAGTTTTGTTATTTGACAAACTGCACTCATTGGAATAAACATTCAACTTTGTTTTAATTTTAATAATCATTCAACTTTGTTTTCAGGCTAAGATAACATTTCAACAATCAGAGTAGTGTACATATCTATACAGAAGCAATAACTGTATAATTAGTATCGTTTGAAAAGGAACACCTTGAAATGGTTCGGTCATGTAGAACGTATATAAGAAGCAAGTTGAAGCATCAAATCTCACTCAAACTATACCACAGTTCAATACTAACAAATTATCTACAGTTTCACCTCCTGTACCTTGTTCCTATTCTTTCCCTGAAAATGTTCCCCATGATCTTCAGCCCTTTCCCTCTCTCTCTCTCCCCTTCTCTGACCCTCACATCTTATCTTATTTTATCCCCTCTCTCTCAGTCTGTCTCCTCTCTTACCGGACTGTGTTGTGGTTCTTTCTTGGGTGGAGCCGCCAAAGAGTGAACTAAGATCTGTATGGCGATGGCACCGGAGTCATCTTCCAGAGGTTCTGTCTTGATATTTTGTGGTAGTGGTGCATGATAGTCTCTCTCCTATCATATCAATGTCCACTACAGTACAACTATCTTCGATATCACCTTCTGTACCTTTTCCTTATCCAACCTCTGAAAATGTTCTCCCTAACTTTTCCCTTTATCTCTCTCTTTGTGTCCATTTACCTCCCACTGTCTTTCAAACAATACTGCTATTCACTACTACCTGTCTTGAGTCGGCCACCCCCAGCTATGGGGTATGTGCCTGAGTACAGTAAACCCTCGCTATCTCGGACTAATTGGGGGGAGACCCAGTCCGAGATGACCGAAAATCCGAGATGTCCGGAGTCCGGCTTGTGTCCGACCTAACAGAGGATAAAATCCGACCTAACCAATGTACGTCCGAGGCAACAATGAACTCGGAGACTACGGAAAAAATCCGACCTCAAGAGAGAAGTCCGCATCAACCTAGAAAACGAAGACAACCCTATTCGAACCCTATAATCTGTAATAGAAAACACAGTACATGTATTTTAGTTTTACAATATGTATTGTACAGTAGGCTATATTACACTTACCCATTCATAGCTCTTGTCTGTAGTCTTGATGTCCTCCCTCCCCCCTCCCCAACACTGCATTAATTACTGCAGCATCCCCTTTTCACCCCCCACCTCCATCTCACTGTCCTTCTCCACCTCACTGTCCTTCTCCACCTCACTGTCCTTCTCCACCCCACTGCCCTTCTCCACCTCACTGTCCTTCTCCACCCCACTGTCCTTCTCCACCTCACTGTCCTTCTCCACCTCACTGTTCTTCTCCATCTCACTGTTCTTCTCCACCTCACTACATACATACATACATAAAATTTTAAGACTGAGTGTTCCACACATAAGTGCAGTTTCAGTCTCTTGTCCTAATGGCGGCGTTCCAGGCAACCCTGTTAAGGGCTGCTTCACTTGTCAAGTTCTTGGATTTGAGATCGGCGCGTATAGTCCGATCCCAGGTCTTCCTCAGTCCACCCCTTGGTGCAGCTCCCTCCACAATCACAGACCTGCATTTTTTCACCCAATTTTGTTCATCCATTCTCTCCATATGTCCATACCATCCCAGTCTACTTGTACGCATCACCTCGCTAATACTCTTTATACCTAAACGTCTCCTCAGCTCAACATTTGTTATTCTATCCTGTAGCCTGGCCCCACACATCCTTCTCACCATTCTCATCTCATTACGCTCCATTCTGTTGACATCCTCTACTTTAACGGCCCATGTTTCTGAGGCATACGTCATTGCACTTCTAACACATGAGGCATACACCTTTCCCTTCAGGGGGAGAGGCATTCTTTTCATGGTCAGGATTGGCATCAATTCTCTGAACTTCCCCCAGCCACACCTAATTCTAGCAACAGTGGCAGCCTCGGCCCCACCACCGGCAGAGATGGTATCTCCTAGGTAACAAAACTTGTTCACCAGCTCCAAAGACTCATTTCCAAAATTCACAGCCACAGGATCATCACTTAACACAAGCTCGCCTTTGCACACTACGCACTCAAATTTCTCTATTTCTGACTTATCCTTCGGCAGGGGCCCCTTTATTCTACTACAGCGCTTACTCCCATGGTGTACCCAACATCGACAGATGCTACATTGAATTGAGTTAACGCCCACTCCCTTTCCACACACTGCACATGGGTATGCACCGCTCTGTCCTTGACCACCTCACTCCCCTTCTCACTGTCCTTCTTCACCTCACTGTTCTTCACATCCCCACTCTTAGGACCATATCCCTTGCCTGTCATGGAAGCCTTACCTTTACCCTTACCCACATTGTCCTTCTCCACCTCACAAACAATGTCAGGTTCAGGTATATCCATGGGCACAGGCGTGCTACTCATTAATTCATTCAAATCCATGTCCAAGTCTGAGAGTGGCACAGTGTCTACAGTGCTCCACGAGGTGGTAGCAACTGAGGAAACACTTGGGAGAGAGGAGGTACTGGCAACTGAAGCTACACTGTGGATGGAGGTGGTGCTAGCAAGCGACACCCCACTGGTAGCAGACGAAGTACGAACTCTGGGAGGAGCAGAGGGTACAAAGAAGGAGCTGATTTTCTGTTGTTTTTTCTGATTAAGGTGTGCCCTCTGTACTGTATATGGAATCGACCATTACGCAGTGGTTGTTGTTGTTGTTCCCTAAGCTGCCTGGCCGAACAGCCCCGAGTCCCTGAGGAAGGCCATGGCCACGATCGGGCTTTCCCACAGAGCTCTCATTGAGTGTAGATTGTGTTGTTGGCATAAGTGGTTGTGTGAAATGCAGTCTTCTATGATGTGTTTAATGGTATGAGGTGCTGTGTTACATCCCGGGCAGGCGTCAACAACGGAGTCATCCAGTCTCTTCTGATAGCTCAGGAGAGCTGGATGGTGTCCGCATCTCAGCCTGGCCAGGTGGACTCTGTCCTCGCGAGGAAGGGAGGATTCGGAAGGATGGATTTCGGGAGGTCGTGCATGCAGCTGCGTGTTGTCTGTGAGTGAGTGGATGGATCGGCGAGAGATATGAGTAGTTTTGAGTATGGATGTGCTTCTGGAAGTGGTTCATATAGGGACTGCAACTTTGGGTCATCTACTTGAGTCAGAAACTGAAGAATGGTGTCAAAGGAGTCTAGGGCATGCGAGACTGATATCTTGGCCCCCTGTGTCTCTTCGTCCGACTCATCCTGGGTCTCTTCCTCGACTACCCCTAACACCTCGGCTGCAATTTGTTCGTCAGTCTTATACTCGTGTCCAGGTAGGTCTCTGTCCTCTTGCAGCCAGTCGTCAACTTCTTCTTCGGGGAGGTCACCCTGGTTACCCTGGTTCAAGAGGTTCCTGAAGTCAGCTGCCCCAAACCCTTCAAAACCCGGATCTTGCACCTTCGGGATATTTAAGACCTTGGTCCACCCATTCCTCAGTGTGTTGAAAGAAACTTCTCGCCACGCCTCTGCCCAATTGTAGATGCAGTCTTTCAGGGTATACTGCTTCAGTTTTTGTAGAGATTTCTTCCCGCGTGTATCCACATAACCCTCTTCGTCCATCCCATCTTCTATGATGACAAGGCATTGCTCCAGGAACTTCCTCTTGTAATGCCTTTTGCAAGCTTCAATTATTCCTTGTTCCATAGGCTGAATAACACTTGTGGTATTAGGAGGCAGGAACATGGTCTTAATTTTGCCGTTGGCACTCTCCAGTTTCGTGGTACAAGGGTGGGCAGGTGCGCTGTCGAGCAACAAGATGGCAACCGCTTCGTCATAGGGTACACCATACACTCGATTCTGGAACGAGCGAACGTCGGGTACAAATCTCTTGTGAAAGAAATCCTCAGTGATTACCTGGTTAAACCAAGCTTTCTTTGATCCATAATAGTCGACAGGGAGTTGCTTGTTAATGATGAGGTCCTTAATTACTCTCGGTTTCTGAGATTTTCCGACGATTGTAGGGGTCACACGGTGGCTTGCGTCGGCATTAGCACAACAAAGCACTGAAATGCGCTCCTTCACAGTTTTGTGGCCAGGTGTGGACGTGATTTCTCGGTGGGCCTGTGTGTTGGAGGGTAGAGAACGCCAATACAAGCCAGTCTCGTCACCGTTATAGAGTTGCCAATGTTGAAGGTGTTCCTCGTTTATAAGGGCGTGGAAGCGTTCAGTGAAGTGTTCTATGGCCGAAGTATCAGCGCTTAAAATTTCACCACAAATAGTCCTGTTTGTGAGGCCATGGCGGTTTCGGAACCTCCACAACCACCCCTCGCTAGCCTTGAAGTTTGGGTGATGAAGATGCTGTCTGAAGCGTTCTGCTGCATGTTGTATCTCGATGCCTCTCACTGGTACGCCCTCAGCACGATGTTGTCTGTACCACTTCAGCATTGCGTCGTCGATGTCTTGATAGCCTAGCTTGGCCTTGCGAAAGATCTTGGCGGTAGAAGGACCATGAAGCACAGCTGTGCCATGATGCCGGACTTTTTCCTTGTCTCGGATGAAGTCGTAGATTGTCGATCTGCCTAAGCTATACTTCTCCTGAAGTTGCTTGGATTTCATCCCACTGTCCAGATCCTTTAACATCTGTAGCTTTGTTTCTAGTGATACAGAAGTCACCTTACGCTTAGGCTTATCCTTGGGAGGCATGGTGAACAAAATAAATGGCACGCATCGATGTGTAACACAACAGAGCTTGGTGCGGACTGACGCTCCCAGCCTCGGTCCCCGGATGTAAGATGGCGTCGGACCTCCCTTCTGTTTCTCGGATATTCACCCTTATTGTCTGGTGACGTGAGGTCGTCATCCGACACGTCATCCTTTGTCGGACACCGTTACGACACATTTCGGAAATATTCGAGATATCAGAGGACGGTTATGACGGACATTTTCTGAATACTTATATAAATTAAAATGTAAAACTTGCAAACTAAACAAACCAAAATTGGGACAAGGACAATATAAAGTCAAATTAAATTATCAAAATCGCTATGTGGAAACAACGCTTACTAAAATGAAAGCTATGAAATAAAAGAACACAATCCACCACATAGGGTGTACACTACTACATGAGCAAGTTAATCTGTTTCCCAAGCAAACTAATCGCACACATAACAACGCACTATCGTCACGTTCAAGGAATTAGTCAAAATTGGGAAGTCAAAGTCCGACAACGTCAGAGACTGTCGGAACGATGACGGAAATGTCTGAAATACGGAAGTGCATGTCCGAGAGGCCGTAGCCAGTCCGGTTAGTACGGGTTTCCGACTTCTAGAGGTCCGAGATGGCGAGGGTTTACTGTACATACATACAGTACTACAGTACTACCAAATCTATTTTCTTATATCTTGTCCCCATCCAACCTTTGTATATTTCCTTATCCTTCACCCCCCCCCCCCATTCTCTCTCTCTCATCCACCGGATTGTGTGACGGTTCTCTCTTAAGCTCGGTTCACACATGCACGAATTAACGTCCCGTCCGTCCCCGACCCCTTAATTCGCCGTGCCTAGGCGGCGTCCTTTTTGTGCAGCATAAAATGGTCCGTGTGGGTCGGGGCAACTGCCAGAAAACGTGTTATGTCGGGGACACCCACAGGACACACACGGGAGCAGTCGGCGTTTAGACAACGATTAACGGGATGAGAACGACGGCAAAAAAACGTTGGAACGGCCATCGTGGCCACATGGGGCCTCCAGATTGATGCCGTCCTGCCTATTTTCTTGGTCGGGGACGGACGTGACGTTAATTCGTGCATGTGTGAACCGAGCTTTAAGTGGAAACCAAGAATTGATTCGGAAATGTACAGTATGGTGGCAGCTTCAGTCATCTTCCAGGGATTCCTTCTTGATGCTCTGTAGTAGTTGGGTATGATACAGTACTCTCTTTCTCTCTCTTACTGACTGACTTTCTGCTCTCTCTCTAACTATACTACAGTACTGTCCTCTACTATCATTTCCTGTTTCAACTCCTCCTGTATCTTATACCTATCCATCCCCTGCAAATGTTCCCCTTAACCTTCATCATACTGTATCTGTCCTATCTCACTCTTCATCTCTCTCACCGGACTATGTGGCGGCTCTCTCTTGCGTGGGGCAGAAGCGTTGACTCTGATCTGTATAGTGGCCGCCTCGGAGTCCTCGTCCATGGGTTCCTTCTTGATGGTCTGAAGTAATTGAGTTTGGTAGTCCACCTCCTCCTCTTCCTCATCAATGCACATGTCCTCCGTAACCTGTTGGTATGGAACAAAAACTTGAAAGTACTGGGAACATCAGTATTCATATTATGTATACAGTACTTACTAGCCTACTTAAAGCCTCCTTTGGAGTACGGTACTGCTACATAATTTATAATTTCCAAAGGCTCATGCTGAACTACGTACAGATATAATCTCAAGATCTATAAAAATTTCACGTATGGATGTATATAATCTTCGCTATGTATGAATATACAGTACTCCCAAGAATATGCCCCATGCATCATACTGCGTGTCGTACAAGGCAACTAATATGGGAGAATGGATATAGACTTGTGGAGTAAGAGCAATTACTGTACTATACAATAAAGCGTTGCTATTGGCACTGTTTTGGTATGGCATTGCCGAGGCTGATGGGGCGTGGATAGGTGCCATAAAGGACTCCACTACTGTAGAGACAGACTCAATGGCAGGCAGGGGGATTTTGTGGGAGTTTGGCCCCCGTCGCTGCTCCTCTTGCGACTTGCAGCTCCGGGGGGTGGTCTTAGGAGCTCGGGGCTGTTCGGCCAAGCAGCCTAGGGAACTACTACTACTACCCCCGCATAACATGCTTCATTACAACAGTTCTCTATTGAGCAGTCTATTTTGTTCGAAATTGGCAGGTTATTGTCTTTTCTCAATCATAATAACATTCAGCTGTGGAATGAACACTTTTAATAAAATAAAATTTTGAAATAAAAGAACACAAAACCACCAAATAGGGTGTACATACATCACTACATTAGCAAGTTAATCTGTTTCCCAAGCAACCTAATTGCACATATAACAACGCACTATCGTCACGTTCAAGGAATTAGTACAAAAATCAGGGCTGCGTTCACACATCACTTTTCAATACGCTGGGCAGCGAATTGCTATGTAACAACACTGGCGTGTGTAAAGAAACACAATACATGTACAGTATTAATTAGCTCAATAAAGAAAGAAAATTATGCAATACACTTTTGGTAATTGAATATTAGGTTGCATTCACTTCTAGATGTAGTGAATTTTTGTCCTTACATCTCTAAATTCATAATATTGTGACTATTGTGTGGCATGTAGGTACACAGCAATTCGCTGCCCAGCGTATCACATAGCGAATTGTGGCTGTATGGAGCCCAGTTGCTAAGAGACTAAACTTTCTGCCAGATAAAAACAAATCTCCACAAAAAACACAACTGTACTGAACTCAACCTACCTCGGTAACATGTTGGGGTATGCCGTGTGCTTCATGTAACAAATTACTATCAACTGTGATCATCTCCCCATCAGCAGACAATATGTGAGCCTTGACGGTCTCACCCATCATCTGTCCTCCAGCATGTAGGATATTACTGGTCCCATCAGCGTTCATGATTATGTGGCTTGACGAATCATCCGGGATAATCTCGCCTTCGCTGAAGATGTGATGTTCGGCGTCGATCAGCTGGTCCTCCGTGGTGATGATTTGCCCTGTGTCACTGGAGAAGATCTGCGTCATGCCATCACCCTGTGTCATTTCGTCACCCACCATGTCACTCTCATTCATGCCCTCCGTTAAAACTTCTACATGAGGCTTTTCATCTAACATTTCTGTAGGTTCGTGATTGCTGCCGTTGTGAACCCGAGTGATGATGGGGATGCTGTTGGGGTTTAAGGTGTCGGCGGTGATCTTGTGAGTGGAGGTGACGATGGTGTGTGTAGCTGTGATGGCGGGGATGGCATCGGAGGTTATAGTGTCCGACGCTATGGTGGGGATAGTGTAGCTGGAGGTGATGATGGGGAGGGCATCTGACGTTATGGTAGGGAGTGTGTTGGAGGTGATGGTGTGATTGGTGGTAATGCTGGGAATGGCGACGGAGGTGATAGTATGGGTTTCTGTTGGTGCTGCAGAGGAGGAAGTAATCATGATGGTAGCCTCCTCTTCCTCGGGCTCCTCGGCAATGATGGGCATGCTGTCCACCACCGAGAAGTTCTCCACCACGCTCTCCATCTTTGTGTTTCTGAAAAAAATTGTATACAATCAATCACTAATCTATGAAATGGGTACTGTATATGCCCCGGACCGTGTAAATACCATTGGGCGGTATTTGCACCTGATCGTCATATATGAACATTAGTCAACACAAATCAAAATACAACCAGTACATGATATGAGAGACTATATTAAAAATTGTCAAGGCTTTGGTTATATCTATGAACCGTACTAGTCTAGAACTGTTGGTGCCGATTTATCACCTCCACATTTTCGCCTGAACGCAATTTCCGGTACTCCTACCTGTGAAACACAATGTACAATTGTACATCCTTGGCACAAGTCCATTACCTACCAAAATGTGCACAATTCTTTGTGTTAGAGGCGCCAGTAGGAGTAAAGTATGTGATTAATCTGCCACTATGTTTTTTCCCCCCAGGTTTGTTCACTATTTGGCTGATCCCGGCGGTCCGTTCATACCAACTCCCGCATGGGATGTATACTGTACCGTACTTCATTATCTTATCTCACTCTTAGTAATGCCCCCTATCGGCAACATCCCATCGTGTACCTATCGGGATCCCTAATTAGGCCCGCTTGAAACATATGAAAACCCGAGCCAAATGTTGCCTCAATTTTGTGCGATTTGCTTACTTTTGGGTAGATCAATTGGCCTACATTATGTTTGGGTAGTTGTTGTCATCATTCCCTAAGCTGCATGGCCGAACAGTAGTTTTGGGTATATCTAGCAGTCCAACTGAAGTCGTGTGTTTATGCTGATAAACCGGCGACATTCAAGTGTTAATCGACCCGCATTTATCGTAGCCTATTTTATGTCTTTATTACATCTCATAAGTACAAAACTGGGCTAGAGTTTCCGTATTTATGTACTGTACTATAATAGGTATGGACAATGTTTTTTTTAACCATATTCCCTCGACTAATTAAACGTCTTGACGCCTCATTTTCCCTAAGCTTCAAAGCCCTCCCCACATGTTATTTTTTAATATTTTTGGGCCCTGGGGTAATGGAGCTGAATATTAACAAACTGAATCACAGAATGATCCACAGGTACACGTGGAAACGGGTGTGGACGATGGAGGATGAGACAGTGGTGGAACGAAAGTCATTGATTGATTATGTATGTGTGGATGAACGAATGAAGAAATCTGTGATGGATGCTAGGGTGTATAGGGGTATTGGAGGGGGTCTGTCTGATCATTATGTAGTGGTAGCTAAGGTTAGGATACAAAAGAAGTGGGTGAGGAGAGCTGGAGGGAAGCAAGAGGAGGGTGGAATGGTGAGGAGGGTGGAGAGGTTGCAGGAGGAGGAAGTCAGGGAAGAGTACAGAAGAGCAGTGGAAAGACGAGTAGGTGGGTTCGACCTGGAAGTTATGGAGGAAGTGGAGGAGATGAGCAAGGTGTTTAAGGATGAGATCTGTGCAGCATGTGAGGAGGTGTGTGGAGTGAGGAGAAGAGGGAGGGGAGTGAAAGGTACAGCATGGTGGACAGAAGAGATAAGAATAGCTGTGGAAGAAAAGAAGAAAGCATATAGAGAGTGGTTGGGTAGTAGAGGGAATGAAGATTCCGAGAGACAGAAACGAGCGAGGTACGTGGAGAGTAAGAGTGTGGTGAAGAGAGAGTACTTGAAGGAAAGTAAGAGAAGAGTAGATGAGGAATTTGGAAGGAATCTGAGTGTAAAATGGAGGGAGAGTAAGAAACTGTTCTGGAAAGAAGTCAAGAAAGTTAGGGAAGGTAGCAAGGGAAACAGTAAGGGTGTGAAAGATAAGAATGGGAGAATGCTAGCCGAGAAGCAAGAGAGAGTCGAAAGATGGAGGGAGTACTTCAATGAGTTTCTAAATGTAAGGAATGAAGAGCCAGCAAACATAGCTGGATATGGTATGGGAGGGAGAAAAAGAGAAGTAGTGGAGGAGGAGGTGGGGATCAGGAGGTCAGAAGTGTGGGAAGCCATGAAAAGAGTGAAGTTGGGGAAAGCACCAGGAACAGATGGAGTGTGTGGGGAAATGTTGAGGTATGGTGGTGAGATAGTGATCGAATGGGTATGGAAAATGTGCAAACTAGCATGGGAGAAGGGGAGTGCACCCGATGACTGGAAGACTGGTATAATAGTCCCCCTATATAAGGGCAAAGGGGAAAGAGGAGTGTGTGGTAACCACCGAGGAATATGACTGTCTTCTAAGCGTAGTAGGGAAGGTATACAGTAGGGTAGTGATTGAGAGAGTGACAGTGAGAACGGAGAAATGGATAGGCGACGAGCAGGGAGGTTTTAGGAAGGGAAGAGGATGTGTAGATCAGAGTTTTACCCTGAATTGTGTTGTGGAGAAATATCTGGAGAAGAAGCAAAAGGTGTATGTTGCCTTTAGAAGTTATGGACTTGGAGAAGGCCTATGACAGAGTGGATAGAGAAGGTTTGTGGAAAGTACTTAGAATATACGGAGTAGATGGCAAGTTGCTGAAAGCAGTGAAGAGCATGTATGAGGGTGCAAAGGCGGCAGTACGTGTGGAGAGTGAGCAGAGCGAGTTCTTTGACCTGAATGTTGGTTTGAAACAGGGGTGTGTGATGTCCCCGTGGTTGTTTACTGTATATATGGATGGAGTCATGAAAGAAATACTATCAAGAGCAGTGGATGTTGGTGTATCGCTGAAAAGGGAGGGAATTGAGTGGAAGCTACCTATACTGCTGTTTGCGGATGATACAGTTCTGATGAGTGATAATGAATGGGAGTTGCAGGGTCTGGTAAATGAGTTTGGAACAGTGTGCGAAAAACGGAATTTGAAGGTAAATGCGGGGAAGAGCAAGGTTATGGACTTCGAAAGGGGTGAAGTCACAGAGTGTGAGGTGAAGCTGAACGGTCAGGCTATGGAAATCGTCAACTCTTTTAAATATCTGGGCAGTGTGTTGAGTAAAGATGGAACTATGGATGAAGAAGTGCGGGAGAGGGTTGTAGGAACGCTGAAAGCAGTAACAAGAAATAGGGTGGTCAGTATGGAAGTGAAGAAGTCCTTGCATGACAGTGTGGTAATCCCGACACTGACTTACGGAAGCGAAGCATGGACGTTGGTCGAGAGACTCAGACCAAGAGTGAGAGCAGTGGAAATGAATTACTTAAGAAGTGCATGCGGAGTTACATGGAGGGATAGACAGACTAATGAGGAAGTAAGAAGGAGGTGTGGTGTGGAGGTAGATGTGCTGGAAAGTGTGAAAAGGAATAACTTGAGATGGTTCGGCCATATGGAACGTATGGAAAGCGAGAGAATGACTAAGAGGGTGTACGAGAGCGAGGTGGAGGGACAGAGAGGGAGAGGTAGACCGAAAGAGAGGCGGAAGGATGGAGTGAGGAAGTATATGAACGAAGGCGGTGCTGGTTGGGGGGAGGGGCGTCGACTGACTGGGGACAGAGGTGCATGGGGGCGGTTCGTTCGTGGCCACCCCTTCGGGGATCACGGCGTCAGGCAATAGATAGATAGATTCATAGGTTTTTACCATAGCCTAATATTCTTCTAGAATAGGCCTATATACAGAAACACCATTTGTTTTAGGTAAAAAAAAAAAAAAAAAAAAAAACGGTATACAGTACTGTATTGTAATCCTGTGTAGCGGGTGGACCTGTACATATATCTCAATAATTTGGTAAGGTTACAATATATTTTTAAATTTTACATTCATAAATAGTCCACTAATATACTAGGTTAGGTTAAAGCTTTTGTTCAATGTTTCTTAGTAAATAGGCATCGGAAAAACAGTTCCTCCCGCTACACAGGATCTTACCAACACAACTCTAAAACTGGCTAAAGTAATATAGATTTTTACCCCATTAAGACTACAGTATATGTACTTGACATTACCGGTACACTATACAGTTACCGGGTATTGTAGCTGTATTACTGTACAGTATTACCGGTACCAAATCTAGTATGGTACCGTATACGGTATACGATACTACGACTTCTGCAGGACTTTTGATTTGACAGTGTACAAACATGGCTAATAGTGCCGATATATTACATTACTTAATAGTGCAACAGGGGAAGAGGGTTGTAGGAATGCTGAAAGCAGTAATAAGAAATAGGGTGGTCAGCATGGAAGTAAAGAAGTTCTTGCATAATAGTGTGGTAGCCTAATCCCGACATTGACTTATGGGAGCGAAGCATGGATGTTGGTGGAGAGACTCGGACCAAGAGTGAGAGGGGTATAAATGCGTTACCGGTACTTGAGAAGTGCATGAGGAGTTACATGGAGGGATAGACAGACGAATGAGGAAGTAAAAGAGAGCTGTGGTGTGGATGTAGATGTGCTGGAAAGTGAGAAAAGGAACACCTTGAGATGGTTCGGCCATATGGAACGTATGGGAAGCGAGAGATTGACTAAGAGAGTGTACGAGAGCAAGGTGGAAGGACAGAGAGGGAAAGGTAGAAGGATGTGGAGTGAAGAAGTATATGAGTAAAGGCGGGGCAAAGATGTAGTGTTCGGGCGTACCGCCCGCCTTGTTTACACTACGTGGACGCTCACGATCATATTTCCGTCTATTTTGACTGCCGTGGGATACAATAATAGGTTGAGGGGGGAAAGCCCCTCATATATATTGCCAGCAGGGGGCAAATAACAGAAAAAAATAGTCGTTAAAATAGACAGGAACTTAACAGCGGCGATCGACCTATGTAAACATGACGACCTTACGCCTGGACAATATGTGACTATTTCCGGTTAACCCGGCAAGCGCGATAGGCCTAACGGAAGGCTTCCTATAGGGAACGCGATAGGCCTCACGGAAGCAAGACCATAAAAAAAGCCTTCCAAAAAAAAAAGGGCCTATCAAAACAAAGGAATTTGTCTCTAGGTGAGAAAATTCCCCTCTAGTACTCATCCATGTGTTTCTCACCCCCCCCCCCCCCTATCCTCCCCTACTCAATTATCACCTATTTTTCCTCTTATTTTCATCATTTATCGGTTATTTTTCTCTCCCGCGATAATGTAGCACAAGTGGGTTGCACAAAAGATCGTTATGTAACACCCAGACACCGGCACACACCGCCCCGCTCGCCTCAGTTGACTCACAGACAGCGAGAGGGGAGGGTTGCCTGTGCCTCTCTCTCGCCTGAGATTATGACCGGGTGGCCAATATCTTTGTTTTTCACCACCCAAATGCTTTTCCATCTTATTTTAGCACTCTTGAAGGTTCATATATACATCATATATGTAAAATAAAAGCATACCGAAAACAAATAATGCTCTATATTGTAAATATAACGAATTCTGTCAGAATCCAAGGCTAGAAATGCACAAATAACTACCCTAGCCCCTAGGTCTATATCGCGCTTGTCAGGTTAATATACAGGAGACGCAACAATATAGGTAGCAAATTTCTAATGGTAGTTTTGGTTTCCTATCATCATATGCTTCATTTCTACATACTTTCTATCCCCGGGGGAAAAAAAAAAAAATCTTGGCATTTTTTCTGTTTTTCTTGATTTTTTTTTTTTTTTTTTTTCATTAACCTAACCAAAAAACCTAACCTAACCTAACCTAAATGTATTTGGGGGCTATTAGTTTAGGTTAGGGTAGGTTAACCCGTGGAGCCCCGGCTAGTTTTGTAATGTTTGTTCACCAGAACCCGGCCGGTTTTCAAAAAATTGTTTTATTCCAGAAACAATAGCGAATGGGTTAGGAATGAAGGAAAAACCACGAAAACCCGCTCAAAAAGCTTAAAGAATGGTCCTACAGAGCCCCCGAAAACGTATTTACAAGAGTAAAAAATTGAAGGCAATTACCCCCAAAAAAACAGGTTATTGCGCGCTCACGCGCACGCACATGGACTTTGAGAGTTTTCAACCATCGGCACGGTTGCGTGGGATACGTACACAGTTCCCATACAAATCTGAGCCCTCTTGAGTGGCTACACCTGAGGTTACGGTCGGCGCAATTAGGGTGACGCGCCAGGCGCGTCTCTGGGGCTGTGCGTTACATACATCGCCAACGCGTGAGACGCGTCGCTGGGGCTGTACGGGTAAATGACCAAAACAAAAAATCCCAAGATTTTTTTTTTCCCCCCCGGGGATAAAAAGTAGGCCTATATAGAAATGAAGGGTAGGATGTAGTGACCGAGCGTACCGCCATCTTTGTTTACATTACGCGTATTGGCGTCGGACCTTTCCCATCATGTTCTCGTCTATTTTAACCTAACCTAACCTAGTATTCCCCTAACCTAACCTAACCTAACCTAACCTATGTAGTAATGACAGGGGGCAAATAGCAGAAAATATAGCGTCGAAATAGACGGGAACGTAATTGCGAGCGCGGCGATCGCCCTATGTAAACAATGACGACCGTACGCCTGAACTCTACATCCATCCCAAAATGAAGCATATGATGATAGGAACCCAAAACTATCATTAGTAATTTGCTACCTATATTGTAGCGTCTCCTGTATATTGATTGACCCTATTTCCTTCCCAAAGGCGGTGCTGGATGGGAGGAGGGGCGTCGAGCCGTCGACTGACTGGGGACAAAGGTGCATGGGGGCGTTTCGTCCGTGGCCACCCCTTCGGGGATCACGGCGTCTGGGTAGGCCTACTCTGGTAATAGATAGATAGATAGATGACCCCAAGATATAAACAAATTGTCAATAAAAATCCAGTTTTAGCCTAGGCTACATCGGGGACGATTTTTAGGCTACCAGTATTTTTTGTCCCCTTGTTTTGGGGGGCTTTAGGTGTGTTTTTTTTATGAACCCCATCAGAAATTGAAAACAAAATTAAAAACACTAGGCTAGGCCAAGCCTATCCATCAATATTAACCCTTTCACGGCTGGGCGTGGTCTTCGGTCACCCAGGCTTTATTGTGGTCGGCAGGGAGGGTTCTGTGGAGGCGCTCGGTTATGGCCTTGGCCTTGCTCGGGGCCTTGGGGCTTGGGGAACAGCAACAACAACATCAACCCTTTCACGCATTTATGACGCAGAGGTTGCCAGATTAGCAATAAGAAATAGAGCTCTCTCACTCTTATAATTACCTCTCCAAAATTAGTTTTCTGCCCACAGCTAACTCAAAGACAACTGCAGAGGTTGAAGTAACTAAACTAAAGGTTTCTAAATACCCCTGATGGTAACAAAGGCTTTAAAGTATCCCCAATAGGCTCAAAATTGCGTCATATGTCGGAGAGGGTTAAGATAAAACCCACAAGGGTAAGTTGAGGAGGGGCTCTTTAAGATCGTTGGAAAATGGGGGAAAAAAGGCAAGAATGTAGTTACCGGGTGTACCGCCCGTCTTGTTTACACTACGCGGACGCTCACCATTATGTTCCTGTCTATTTTGGCTGTCTTTGGACACAAAAATACATTACCCTAACCAAACCTAACCTAGTATTATAGATTTATAAGTATTTATAGATGATTTATGCTGTATGTCGGTAGTGGTACGCCCACTACTCCTAATCTTACCGTAATATTTTCCGTCGGCCTTATGCAGATTTCCGGTGTCTTATGTTTTTAGGCCTATAACATTAAGTAATGTTGTTGTTGTTGTTGAAGACGTGTTTAATTTAAACTAGCCCTCTGGGCCGAGGCCCTCATAAGGCTAGTGGTCGGCGGGGGGATAGTAAGTCAAGTCATATAGGTCACTGGTCAGATTTCACCGTAGAGATTAAGAGCTGCTAAGAAATGACGGATGGCTATGAACGAGAATGAATCTGAGTCAGAAAGGATGTCTTTTAAAGAGGTGTGTCGCAAGAAGCGACGTCTTTCAGGGCCGTACATGGGACAAACGCATAAAATGTGAGGGATAGTAAGAACTGTGTGACAATGGTGACATTCTGGCGGAGGACTACGGGGAGTGGTCATTAGATATCCATGAGTGAGTCTCGTGTGTCCTATGCGTAATCGAGTTAAGAGGGTTTGGTCAGCGCGACAGGGGCTGAGTGAAGAGGGCCACATGTGAATGTCGTCTTTGATGGAACGAAGGTGACCTCCCAAAGGTTGATCCCTCCATTCTGAGTGCCACTTTTCATGAATATGCCGTCGAACTACAGGAATTAGGTCATCCGATCTGAGGACAGTGGATGCCGGAGCACCTAGACAGGCCTGTTTAGCAAGGGCGTCAGCACGTTCATTTCCCGCAATGCCTACATGAGCGGGGATCCAACAGAGGGTGATGGATCGAGAGCTGCATTTTAATTCGTGGATTTTCAGGATAACATCGATGATCAACGGGTCACGTGGGGCGTACTCTCCCAATGCTTGCAACACACTTTTTGAGTCACTGCAGATAACTATGTGAGGAGGATTGTTTGGAAGCGCAGAGATGAGGGTCAGGGCACCATGAATAGCCCACAACTCTGCAGTGAAAACGGTGGAACAAGGATGTAGGGAGCTTTGATGGATACCATGCTCAGAAACCGCTGCACTACCGACGGCATCCGGAACCTTCGAACCATCAGTGTAGATGAAGGCAGCTGGAACATGACTATCAAGATGTTGTAATGCTAAAGTACGGCGTTGGACTGGAGTCACAGCCTCTACTTGGTCAGTCAAATGGAAACAAACGTCAGGGTGTTTAAGGATCCAGGGGGTAATTGAAATACAGGGGAGTGGCGAATGAGGTGTTGGAATATTGTAAGATGCGAGTAATTGGCGGGAGAGGAGGGTAAAAGGCAAGGTAGGAGTAGGAGTAACACAAAAATCTTGGGAACGGAAAAGGTCCTTCAATGTGGGATCCTGTTGGAGACGGATGGCAGTTCGCAGCTGAACCAGCTGACGATGATACGTTAATGGCAGGACCCCAGCCTCACTGAGCACACTGTACACACGAGAGGACCGGAAAGCTCCTGAGCTAATACGTATGCCAAGGTGATGAACGGAGTTAAGTGTCTGCAATGTGGATGCCGAGGCAGTGCCATATACCGGGCAACCATAATCTAGGGCAGATAGAATGGTGGATCTATAAAAGAGTAGTAACGTAGATCGGTCAGCACCCCAATGAACACGTGCCACAGACTTGAGGACATTCATGCGCTGAAGGCACCGAGCCTTCAGAGCGGCAACATGGGATTTCCAATTTAGGTGGGTATCAAAGATAAGGCCAAGGAATTTAGTGGAGGCAAGGAATTTAATCTTGGAAGAACCCATAGAGAGGGTGATGGACTGCTTACGCAAGTGTCTAAGGTCACGATAGAAAACGACAGCATTGGTTTTGTCAGTCGAGAAGCGGAAACCAGTATAACATTAAGTAATGGTGGGTGAGGGGGCCCCGGGGCAAGAATGTAGTTACCGGGTGTACCCCATCATGTTCCCGTCTATTTTGACTGCCTTTGGATACAAAAGTACATTACCCTAACCAAACAACCTAACCTAACCTAGTTTTATAGATTTATAAGTATTTATTTTATTATAAGTATTTATAGGCCTAGATGATTTGGTCAATATTTACGAGTCACACCACAGCTGGGATCTCATTTTTAACGGTAGTTTTGGGTTCCTATAATTCTATGCTTCATTGCTATATACTTTTTAACCACCGGATTTTTTTTTTCTTTTTTTAGCATTAACCTAACCAAAAAACCTAACCTAACCTAACCTAATAGCCCCCAAATACATTTAGGTTAGGTTAGGTTAATGCTATGAAAAAAAAAAAAAAAAAAAAAAAAAAAAAAATCCGGTGGATAAAAAGTATATAGCAATGAAGCATAGAATGATAGGAACCCAAAACTACCCTTAGAAATGAGATTCCAGCTGTGGTGTGACTCGTAAATATTGACCGAAATAGGTTGCAATCTCCGGAGATTTTTATTTCGGTCAATATTTACGAGTCACACCACAGCTGGGATCTAATTTCTAATGGTAGTTTTGGGTTCCTATCATTCTATGCTTCATTGCTATATACTTGTTCACCAAAAAAACTTAAACCTAACCTAACCTAATAGCCCCCAAATACATTTAGGTTAGGTTAGGTTAGGTTTTTTGGTTAGGTTAATGCTAAAAAAAAAAAAAAAAAAAAAAAAAGGCCTAGGCCTAGGGGCCTAGCCTATGCTATATATATATATATACCGGGTATATATATATATATATATATATATATATATATATATATATATATATATATATATTTTCCGGTGGATAAAAAGTATATAGCAATGAAGCATAAAATGATAGGAACCTAAAACTACCATTAGAAATTAGATCCCAGCTGTGGTGTGACTCGTAAATATTTACCGATGATTTATGTTGTATGTCGGTAGTGGTACACCCAGTAACTACATCCTTCCCGGTGAGGGCCCTAAGGGGAGGGAGGGGGGGGGGGGGGGGAGCAAAGCCCCCCCACAAACCATTATTGTAGGCTAATTGTATGATTTGTAATTTTGTATCCACTGATTCCCACGGCCAACTGTTGGGTAAATTATTTTGTTACTGGCCGTGGGATACAATAATGGATTGAGGGGAGGCGGGGGGGCTTTGGGTCAATATAGAGATGATGTAGCCTAATTAAATTGCTAAAAAATAGTTTCGATTGTTTTTATCTAGTTTAGACTTGTGTAAACTTGGGTGTTTTGATGTGTGATAATAAGGGGAAATGCATATTTACCCATTAGGCTAAACAACAATCTAAAAACACGCCCCTTCACTCGCGAAAAATAACTAGGCCTATTTGGCCATAACCGTTTGCCGTGGGATACAAAATATGTTGAGGGGGGGGGGGGCAAGCACCCCCCCCCCCCCCCCGGATTTATTGAAATTGTCATATATTTAAACAGTACGGGTCAAAAACCAAATTTTCCCCAACGCTTCTTCTTCTTCGCGGCGGATGTAAACAAAGCCACCCGCGGCCCGCCTTGGCAAGAATGTTAAGTGCGGGCGTACCGCCAGCCTTGTTCACGCGTCGGACCTTTCCCATCATGTTTCCGTCTATTTTAACTGCCTTTGGACATAAAAATAAATTAGCCTAACCAAACAAACTAACCTAACCTAGTATTCATGTAGTAATGCATTATGACAGGGGGCAAATAGCAGAAAATATAGCGTCGAAATAGACGGGAATGTAACTGCGAGCGGCCGAGCGCACATGACGACCGTACGCCCGATCACTACATCCATCCCCTCCGCCTCTTGCGAGGTAGGCTATAGGCCTAGGCCTAGGCTAGAGGATAGGCCTTTTTTTTTTTCCAGGATCAGTAGGCCTAGCCTAATAAACTTTTACGTGCATTTAGACACATAGGCCTAGGCCTAGGAATGAAATACATGGTAGGCTATAAGAAAACTGTAGGCCACGATAAAATCGATGTAGGCCTAGGCTATGAATTTAATTAGGCTACATCATCTTTAGCCTATATTGTCCGGGCTTTGCCCTGCAGCTTCTAGGCCTAGGCTAAGTTTAACAACATGATAGGCCTAGGCCTAGGATACTGGATAGCCTAGCCAAAAAACAAAAACAAATCTAGCCTAGGCACCTAGCCTAAGCTAGGCTATCTGTAAATTTTACTGGTACCGTATGGTATTAAGCTATTTATCTCAGGTATAGGTTACAGGTACTGCCACTTTAATAAATTAAGCTATGGATCAAACAGCTATCATGACACTTGACAAGTAGGATACAGGTCATGCAATGATGCAAAACCTGGAAGGGAAACCACATCATCATTGATATTATCATCACCATATTTTGTCCCACCCAGCCAAATATTTCACCAGGTTACCTCCGCCATTTTTGTTGCTAAATACGTCATTCCCCAAGCATTTCTCCCTCTCCATGGCCCTCCCAGTCAACATTATCCCAGGACAGCCAAAGTATCCTGCCACACAACGCGGAAATGAAAACAATACTAAAATAAATAAAAGAGAATCGATTATTTGACCTTCATTTGTTAGCAAGGGAAACACAAGACTAACGCCGGACCTCCTCGTCGTGAAAACCCACACATTTTACCCTAAATAAGTCCTCCAGGCCTCGAGTCCACCCCATTTAAGGGTGGTATAGATAGCTGGACCTCAAATCTATGGGGAAATGGGTATATATGATGGGAAATATGGAATTTACCCGTGTTTTGGAGGAGATATGGCGGCCACAGTGAATCGTGAGGGAGCTCTGAGGAAGATGTGCGCATGACGTCATGGAGAAAGGAGCGCCGCCAAATTTGAAAATTAAAGTAAAAGGGACGCTCAGATTCGTATAATTCTGTTAGTTTTGGAAGCCACAGAGGGCGTTTCTCGAGAAGTATATTGTGTGGGTGTTAGAGGGAAAGCATGTTGATAGTATTCTAAGTCAACTAGATTGCTATAGGTTAATGTTTATGATGAGAAGTATGCAGGTATATTGTCTGTAGTTACCCTCTGTGTTGACTATAGTCTAGCCCTCTTCTCTAAACTCCCCATGAATCATACTATCAAAGAACAACTCTCTACAGGTTCCCCAATGTATTAAAATGAACTGGACCATAAAATAACACGAATCAGATAAGTTTACTTCATAACGTTACGAAATATAAAATACATAGCACCAGGAATGTCATTTATAGTTAATTTGTGCTATGATAAAGTAAGATTCAATTAGGCATGATCCTATCCTAATCCTTTCTCCATAACCCCCGCACAGCATATTGCTCGAGAACAGCCTTCCTCATGTCCCCAAATGGATTGAACTAAGCATACTTGCAGATTAATTAAAACAAAGTCACCAGTAGATCTTACATTTGGAAACCCATTAACGCCATCAGACAGTACACTAGGACCATACGGCTGGGAGAGTGTAGATAGCAGAGTCTATCTAGGTTTTTCAGATTCATTAGAAAATGGCTTACTTAATCTTATAGGCTATAGCTGACCTAGAGCCCAAACTATCACGATTTAGTATTATCATACGGTACCTTGTAGGCTGCATAGTTAACCCTTAACTGGCGGCGCGCAACTTATGTCGAGTGAAATAAATATGGACTATGTGGCGGTGCACAACTTATGTCGACCGCCATTTTCAGCACATAATGTTGCTGAGAGAGAGCTGAGCGGTGGGACGAGCATAGCAATGCTATGACCGCTCCCCACCACCGCGGTGGACCTACTGAACTGAATCCCACCCTTCCCTCCCCTCTCACACTCGCTACACAGGGAATTATGTACGGAAATGACCTAATTATAGGGTATTTGCACTCGTGTTGCACGATCGTTGCAAGAGAACCAGTGGTCGTACAAGGATGGTTCGGGTGTCATTGGAAAGCTCTGTTTACGCCCTTTCAGGGATAGATACTTGTTTTACGCTCTGGGTCTTATTTAGGCATGAAAATGATCACGTAAACAACCCTATTTAGGGTAAAAAGAAACCCGCTGGGCGGTACGGTCAAATAGACCACCTAGGCCGCTCGTAAGGGGTTAAGAATCCAATTTTGTAGTACTTCATATAGTAACGTATGTTACAGGTTTTCGTTGTATTCGTTTTTATTGTATGTTCTGTGTGTGTGTGTTTTTTTCTGTTTTTTTCTTTTCTATTAGGTATTATCAAACCAGAAACTAATTACCAATCAACTCTCCAACCCAAGAGTGAAACGTTATTCTCAATTTTTCTTCTATTCAACAGCTGAGCTCTGGAACTCGCTCCCAGAATCAGTCTTTCCCTCTTCCTATGACTTAAATTGCTTCGAAGCCGTGTGTTCAGGCATTTTGGCTCGAACGTCCCTTGATTTCGGCCCTGTCACTCTTTTAACTCTGGGAGAGGCACTCGATCGCTATAGGCAGTTCTGCCTTTTGCCTTCCTCATTCACATAGAAAACAAAAATCACGAGTTACGGCTATTATACCTCACCCAGAATGGCAGAACCAGCCATTATAGCTTACCCTGAATGTCTGATGTGATAGCTAACCCAGAACCCTGCGTATCACAAGCGCGAGATATTATGCCGTACCTATAGATTTCAACCAGTGCCAAATTAACCTGGACTAACTGAACCAGTGCTAACTTAAAGTCCTACCTTATCCAACCTAACTATTATTCGAGTTGGCACTGGTTGAGATCTACTTGTTGAAATGGTCTACAGATTGAGGGGTCTGGTCAGTCACAGTAGTTGGCTATGTAGTAAGAAGAGGTCGTCCCATCTTCATAATTTCAAATAAAATGTCCCTTATTGCTTCAATGCATTTAACAGTATACTCACGAATCACACTGAACAAAACTTGAATAAAAGTTTATTTTTTTTATGTTTGTTAAGGATTCACTTTCACTTATAACAGGAAAGATAACCATAGTTCTAACTGCCATCAATATTAAAATTTCCTTTGATCATTCAACAATATACTTGTGTTCCTTATTATTCTACGTTTCATCAAGTTAACCCTTTCAGTATTTGAACGCCTTTTCCACTTTATTTGGGCTATTATTCGACGATTTTATTCAGCTTTGGAAGGTCCTCTAAGAACCGAAAAGCTAAAGTATGTCTCAATTACCCCTCTGACTTCCAAAATGCCTGCCAAACTCGGTACAATCGTCTACTGAGTGCCAGAATAAAAGGAAGAAATGCGTCCTCAAATAAACAGGGGTTAAACAGGTTTAGTTCTTTTTAGTTACCCCTCGTCTGGCTTATTACTCAGTATGGGAATAATTTGAGTTAACTCTATTGCATGCTCTCCAGTTATTCAATATTTATATATATTTATATATATATATATATATATATATATATATATATATATATATATATATATATATAATACAAATACCTAAACTGAACAGTATTCTAAAAAGAGGACAAGTTGACAGGTTTGGTAAAGGGTTCTGTGTAGTATGGGTAATAATATATAGTTAGCAAATGTACTATATATATATATATGTATATATATATATATATATATATATATATATATATATATATATATATATATATTCTGTATATGTAATTGTATATGTTTATACATTTAATTTTATTTTTTTGGGCCGATTTTACACTTGCTCTCTTCGGGGTAGAGAAGTCCATTTGGAGGTGATTGGCTGATGCCACTGTGGGATATAATTATGTCCTGTGCTATGATGTGTGGGATTCAAAGTATTTGTCAGTTTGTGTATATTTCTTTGATTTCTTTATATAATACAATCTTAGTTTCGGAAGGACGTGTGGGAGACAAAGGATTTATTGAGGTAGTCTTTGCTCATTTGATTAGTAGATATAATTTTGAACTATCTAGAATCATCCAGAGTCAGCCAGAATATGATACAAGGGCGTTAGCATACTGAAAATGTTAAGGGGGCATGTTTTCCGGACCCCATTCTCCCTAATGTTTAACCCAATAGTTTTTTATCTTAAGACATTCACTCCACTATTTTGACTATTTTTAGATCTTTCGCCCTATTTCTTTGTCAATTTCACGACCTTTCGTGCCATAAAGGTCTCAGTTTTTTTTTCCTGGTGAGCGATAGCAAGCCTGCAACTTAGGAGGAATTCGGCCGGGAAATTTTGCTGCCGAAAATTGTACAAACATATCTCAAAGGGAGGCCTTGGGGTTATTATTTTTAGCTTGATGGAGGTCTAAGGAGCAAACTTAACTCCCAGAGTGCGTATATATACAGACTGGAGTGTTGTCACGCCCAGTGCCAGGTCCGGACACCTCAACGACGTATACATACCATACAGCCACTCCAACAGCTTCCTCCCTCTCCAACACCCCTTCTCCCCTCTCTACACTCTTCAGAAAAATTGTAAAAGTAGAATGTAGATACGAGGTGCCGTTGTAAAGGCTTATCCCTCAATTACTTCACCAGACCTGACCGTATAATTATACGGTATACAGACTCGTCGACAACATTTGTAGTGGCCCCAAGTGGAATCAGAACAAGGAAACTTTCGCTCAATATTTCCAAGGCCACGAGGCTCAGAATGAATCACTTTTCATTGGAATTAATTTGAATTAAGTCAGTGCAATGGATACAGCGCTAGGGTAACATATATAGAGCGGAAATAGCGGGAAAATACTCGCCTAGGCGTATTCTTACCTATAGAACTCCCCGAAAAGAAAGAGTTAATGTATGAATTAATTTAGTACTGTTATTCTTTTGGATGGAGGGGGCAGGATGGCTATGGAGACGTACCCCATCCACCCCAGAAATTCTGCAAAGTTTTCTCTTTGTTCTTGTATAATCATATACTGTATAAACAATTATATTTTCACCTTCAATTTAGGAGAGAGGTATACATATGTTGCATACTCAAGTTGTTCATGTTATTTTCTTCCTCTTGTTCTCTACATTGGACAAAGTTATAAAGTATATTTTCTATGAGTCTGCTATCAATGTTGATTTTTTGTGGTAAATTTGGACGACCAATCTGTGGTGTTTACAAAGTCACTCCATAAATGTAAAATACGGTTTTCGGAAGGCAATTGCATGGTCGTTGTGCATACAGCAAAGTGTGAATAATGACTGGCAGGGATAAACTATAACAAAAACACAGTATACATATTTTTATCTTTATTTTTAGCTAAATAGAACATCTCCCACACATAAAACTGCACATAAAACCCATATATATATCTGCTCTCTCAGTGGTCCAGAATCCGGAGGTTGCCTGAGACTATTTTGTTTTCCAAGATGGCGCCGGCGGGGATGTCAATGCGCTCCCCATGGTTGGCTATGATGATCACCGTGCCCTGGGAGTGGAGTAACATATTAGGTGGTGTGTTTGTTAGGTGTGTGTATCTTTAACCTTATCTGATGTGAGGGGAGTCTTTTTGGACCTTGCTTGTTTCACTCCATTAGTATTTAGAAACTAAGGCATTTCACCCCATTAGTTTTGTGATTATATGATATTTTGCCTCATTCAGGTGTCGATTAATTCTGGGCGAGCGCTAGCAAGCCTGAAATATAGGAGAGACAGACCGGCCATGGACAAGGACATGTTTCTGACAAAAAAAATCAAATTTAACTTGAAACGGGTCTTGTCATCCTCTCCCTCAGCTGCTCAAAGCCAACTGAGTCAGTTACCGACCAACTCATGTGTTGGGAGGGTGTTTTCTCGTCCCTGATGAATCATGTTGGCCACAATGGTTGGTACTGGAGGGTACATTTTATCTAATATGCTATGGTACAGTAGGGGTTAAATGGGCTTGTAATGAAACAATTTATATTGAACTGAATTAAATATAATCATATGTGTAGTAGACACACATTTTAGCTTTTAATTCGGATAAATAATGATGCACAAAGCCTGAACTTCTTTTAGCCAAAATTCACAAGTGGTCATTAATTTGTAGTGCCACACAATCTAACCACACTGTTAATTTCTGACCTTAAGCACCACATTCCTGCCGAGCGTGACGTCACCGGACACAGCCAGGTGGTCCAACTCCAACATGTCAGGGATGGTGCCAAACCGTCTCAGGAAATCCTAATAAATATAACAAGTGTAAACAAACATATTTAGGCTGTGTTACTCTTTTTTTTTTTATTTTGATAGGCAGTGATCAATCATCAAGGGGCTTCCATTTTGATTCTGAATGTGCATGTGGTCCACCTCATGTCTGCTGCAATGTGAACTCGCAAGTCTTAATTGAAGAAACAGGTAACAAGAGTGGCATTATGGAATTTGAATGAGAATGGGAAGATTTATTCATTAACAGGTGAAGCAAATAAAATGACATACATCAGGCATATCTATCAGACATATCAGACATATCAGACATATCTATCTAGCAATTGGCTTCCCAGTCTTCGAGGGCAGTTGTCATCTTGTACTTGAAAATAATCACCCCCTTGTTGCTAAATTAACCTACAGAATGCCTAGTAGGATATCTGAGTTATGGTGGGATATCATAGATGTAAGAAAAGAAGAGAAGATGGGCCTCAGACAGAGCCGTGTGGTACCCCAACACTTACAAAAGCAAAGGGAGAACCAATGAATAACTTAACCACCAACAGCACCCACCTTAACCTTGCCGAAGTGTGATGACCCGAGCTTGACGAGCGGTGTGGTATCAAACTGTCGTAGTGGTGACATGGTGAGGGTACCGTGCTGGAGGTGGTACAAGTTACTCATGACCAGCAACAAGTCGTCGGTCTTCTTCACCGGGAGGAAGCGGGATCGGGGTACATTCAGACCTGTAGGG
Source organism: Paralithodes platypus (assembly GCA_032716605.1). Classification (NCBI taxonomy): domain Eukaryota; kingdom Metazoa; phylum Arthropoda; class Malacostraca; order Decapoda; family Lithodidae; genus Paralithodes; species Paralithodes platypus. Next base: position 10,497,660 of record CM064483.1, on the reverse strand, counting down.
GGAGGTATTTCGGTGTACAGCTTTGGTTAGTTATAACTAGGACACAGTTGTCGATGAAATGGAGAAAATGAGCACAGTAAAAGTAAACACTTCAGTTTGTATGGCTCAATAGCGAGTAACATTATTTTCACTAAGCTAGATAGATCGAAGCTATGTGTTAAATTTGTTTGTATTATTATTATTTCATTTCTAGCTGTGTTCTGATTGGAGTTGAATCTAACTGCATAGGTGAGGTTAAAATATGTATATTACATCTGCAGCTCAAACTATAATTGTCTTTCTAGTTTAAACAGGATACAACTTCTAAAAACACCAACATAATCATTTAACAATCACAATCATGTTTTGTTCAGTGCGCTAAATAATACAAGCTTGGACTCTGGCTAAACTAAAAGATCTTGACAGCAGATTCTATTTTGCCAAGCGGAACATCTTTGAACTTAGGAACAGAGAACACCACTAAGCTCACCAAGGGCGCCATTAAAGTTCTTGACCGCAGCTCCCACGGCCTGTTCAAGTTGTATGATGTTGGTACCGTTGTCCAGAGCCTTGTTGTTGACAATCACCTCCATGTTTAGTGTCCCCTCCGTCACCACCTCCTGCAGGGCTGAAATGATAAGTGAGGCAATGTTCTAGGTTAGCTATAAGGGCAGATTAAGCACAACTCTCACAATTCTATCCTAATCATAAACCTACAACTCCGGCCCATCATGCAAGATGTGGCCTTCTGCAGATACCTAATCATACAAACAACTGATTTTAATCATCCTTCAATTTCGAACATACTGTAAATAAGATATGTGAGTCAGTTGAGATGCATAGGTGTTGTAACACTTAGTTTCTGGAGACCCATTTTGCAAGTTTGCGGTTCTGTGTCAAATGATGTAATTTTTGTTCTTTAGTTTCTTTGAATACTTATCATATTTTGCTTTCACATACAGCGCAGAGAAATTACAATCCAATGCTCTGCTATCGTAATATAGATGGTAGAGCACTAGCTTGGATCATCTATGATTCATGGTTCAAACTTTCAAGATGTTATTACACAATGTGCACTCCCTAGAAGAACTAACACCCCTCACATGGTCCTATTAGTGATCCATGCCCATAAAGTGAAGCAATTGGAACAAAATTGAATGTGAAGCACCATATGGAACACTAGAGTCAAAATAGGTGCAGGGGTTTCACGGAGTTATTTTCCTTAGATAGGGACTTGCATAGGACCGGGAGACAGGCATCAGTTTTGTCAAGAGCTGCATCATTCCATGTTAATGATATTGTTATGGTGTGTGTATGGTTGTGTGTTTACGAGTTTGAGTGCATATAAGCCCCAGTACCCACCAGAGAGTTTGATCCAGAGGTTGTTAGTGTTGAAAATCTTGAATGTCTTGACGGACTTGAAGTCATCCACATGTTCCTTGGGCACCTGGGCGATCTCCAGCAATCTGAGCTTGTTCTCGTAGTTGATCAGTGTTCCGCCCTGAGAAGAGAATAAAGGAGTTGTTATTAAAAGCCCTGTCACACCTCCGCAAAAATCAAGTTATTGGGTCTCTCTAATTGCCATTATATTTATCATCATTCCTGATATCGCATGTCTTCCTAGAAACCAGTGATCGCTAATTAATGTTCCTAATACTGCATGCACGTTTTCACCTATATATTAATTGTTAAACTTTCTTCCACTCCACTAACAACTTGACTACCAGTTTCTTAATCATAACAACGAGTTCTACATATTTGATTCAACACAAATAAGGATTTCACTGAGTTATCGTATAAGAATATGATCATAACATTTGACCTCTTTATTCCATAATACACATTTTGGCATCATGCTAACTACTCTAAGCTGATTGTATTCAGATTAGGAACTATCTGTTTTGTGAAAAGGTTGAACATCGATCTCGAATATATTTTCCAAACCAATGTCGACTATATTAGATTAATGCAGTTACCGTTAAACGATTTTATTAAACTTCGGAATGACCTCCCATTGCCAAGAGATTAACATTCATGACCTGACCTTGACATCGGCACGCGTCTTGTCTGTGACCTCCATCAAGAACTCACAGTGACCCAGCTGTTGACCTCCCAGCAGGAAGTTGAGGATGTTGAGGTCAACCGTGGCTCCCAGGTTGTCAATGTTGCTCACGAAGACGTACTCCTTACCCTGCAATAACCAAAATGCGAAATTATTTACATTGAAGGGGGTAGTGCTTGGTTTTTGGTCTATATATTTATTTATTTATTTATTTTTGAGTTTCCTCGCTAGACCTTCATCACACACACACACACACACACGGTAAGAGAGGTCATCAACACCAACACTGGCCTCCCTTCCAATATATTGCCCCGCGTAACAGCAGGTGTTCAGTGCTGTAGAGAACTTACGGATTGCTTCGCAGAAACAATTAATTAGTCAAGCAGGGCCATTAATTCGTCAGGCTGATTAATCTAGGATAGTCACGGGCTGCCGATTATATTTGATTCCATTTATTTAAGCTGAACAAAATTTGCGGAGAAATTACTGCATTGATTAATTTAGAAATATAGCTGGATAATTTACCATGAAATTTACAATACATAGATACACTGGCCACACAGACCTTACGATCCAAACGAGGTGGTCAGGACTTGATTCTAGTAGAGATGGAATATCCGATAGAAAAGGAAAGTTGAAGGAAAGGATAGAAAGGAAGAAGGCGCTCTCTCTCTCTCTCTCTCTCTCTCTCTCTCTCTCTCTCTCTCTCTCTCTCTCTCTCTCTCTCTCTCTCTCTCTCTCTCTCTCTCTCTCTCTCTCTCTCTCTCTCTCTCTCTCTCTCTCTCTCTCTCTCTCTCTCTCTCTCTCTCTCTCTCTCTCTCTCTCTCTCCCCCCCCCCCCCCCCCCCCCCCCCCCCCCCCTCCCCTCCGGCAATTGCCGTACATGAACACGTTGGAAGTGAATAACCTTGCTGGGCTTCGAAATCCCCAGAAGGAATTTAAAGGAAAGATTGGAAAACAAAAAAGAAAAATTTATGCAACCCTTCGCCTAGTAGCATGTGCTACTATCCCAAGGTTAAGGCCTTGGGTAAAGAGTTCCTTAGTACATTGAACGTACTTATCAATAATTATGATTTTTTTTTTTTTTCCTACATTGAACGTATTTATCAATAATTATTATTGATTTACTATATTTTCTTACGCTCACTTTAGCTGAAAAATAATAAAAGAGAGAGAGAGAGAGAGTGTGTGAGTGTATTAGACCTTACCTGATTAATAAATTGATCCAGTAGACCCGAATTCCTGAAGGACTCGTAGAAATCTCCATGGCCAGGTGGATACCATCTGGAAATAATAATAATAATTTAAATCCAAAATATTTATATGTTTATTGGTAACTCTGATGATCTTTTACTTTTAATTTGGAACTATTTGTTTTGCAATTGTATATCCAAGTACATTAAGATTATAAATAGAAGTGATCACTGCTTAGTATCCAGACTAATTTGCAGCATTAGGGTTAAAAGGCCTACATACACATACACATACTACATACACATACAGTAAAACAGCATTAGTGTACCCAATGACAGTTCTCCAGGGGTGACTACTGTGAAGGCCAGAGTCACAACACTGATAACCTAGGACCCCAATGGAAATACGCCTAACGGCCTTATTGGGCTATCCTTAGTTGGAATTATGCAAGGCTGGTACATGTCATATTTGTAACATACTATGTGGTACCAACTCTGTAAATTGCTAACTGAATAAATATTATTATTATTATTATTATTATTATTATTATTATTATTAACGATCATAAGGAAGGTTTAAGGCATGTTTTACGACCGGAAATCTTTCCTGTCGCCAACCCACATGCACTGAAAGCTTACAATAAATGTATGGGTCACCAGCTAAGCTACACTTCCACCTACTGGCTTTCTGGCTATTTGTTAAATCTTGATTCTTGATTGAAGGGTATTGTGGTCTGGCCCAGTGAGCCCTGCCACGGAGGTTATGTTTTCGCCTCCGTTTGTCTGTCTGCTTGTTTGATTGTCTGTAAACAAGTTATCTCACAAATTTATGAAACAATATTCACGAAATTTGGCGAGCAGATAGGAAAAAGTGAGTCAATTTAGGAAACGATCCAGATCATATCCTGGAACCCAGATCCTGAAGGAAATTTAGGTGTTTGATATTAAGGTAAAGAACCAGCCAGCATAGGGTAGGCGGAGGTATGTGCTCTTCTGAGTGCCCCTCTAGTTACTACTGAAACAACAACCGTATATAACTTTATCTTACAGACCCCTCCATATTGTTGTCAAGTGGTGTGGCTGATGTAAGCAGGGGCATAAGGGACTCCTTGTTGATACAGGGGTACTATACTACTACAACTACTACTACTACAGCTACTACCAACAACTACAGTATATAACTTCATCTTACAGACCCCTCCATATTGTTGTTAAGTGGTGTGGCTGATGTAGGCAGGGGCATGAGGGACTCCTTGTTGATGCGAGGATACTTGGACTGGTTGAATGTGTACGTCTTCACCTGCACACAGTAAGAAAAAGGGATAATAGTTACTCATAGTGGAAACAGTCAAAGAAGTTGATAATTAAGAATTTTATAAACAAGAATGTTTTGTAAAGCAAGTGATCTTAATACAGGTATTGAAAAGTGACAATGAATCAACAGACCTTGTACTTGAGAATAACCTCAGACTTTATAGGACTTCAACAAGCAGCCTACAGCCGCTCAACTGAACATGTATACTTGCAAATGACACCTATAGATACTCCATCAAATAACCTCCAACGACCCGGGTTCGACTAACCTGGAATCCCTGGTATTTGTGGATTACCTTCTGCATGTCGTCATCCGTGTTGAAACTGTTCATGAGGACAATTAAAACTACCCCAACAAGAGACATACATTGACAAAACTAACTTTAAAAACTTGGTACTTGCAGATGACATTTGACACTACTTTAACAAGAAACCTACAACAACAACACAACACTGTATACGGTGGATGATCCCTGACACTACTTTATCATGAGACGTGTACTTGTGGATGACCTGAACCTATCCCAACAAGTTACCCCAATGACCTGACTAACCTGTATACCCTGGTACTTGTGAATGACCTTTGACCCTACCCCAACAACTCGACACACCTGGAAGCCCAATGACCATTTGCATGTTCTCTTATGTGTTAAAGCTGCTCATAAAGATCAGCGGCACACGGTTGCCGTAATATAAGCCACAGAACTACTCCGACAAGAAAATACAACAGCCTCTGACTCAACCTTAAAACATGAACTATAACGACCCTACTAACAATGTACACTTATGAATGACTCTTGAAACTACCCTAGTAAGCAACCTACAATGACCCAGTAAACCAAATCAGTGACCTACATAGACCTGACATACCTGGAATCCCTGGTACTTGCGGATGACCTTCTGTGTATCGTCGTTGGTGTTGAAACTGTTCATGAGGACCAGCGGCACCCGGCTGCCATACCGCTGGTTCAGGTGCTGCCGGGGAGTATATATAGATGGATTAGAGACATGGTGTTGAAGTGTGTTTGAGTGTATGTGCGCATGTGGAGTGTATGTTCCTTAGTGGTGTGTGTGTATGCATGTGGTGAGGACTTAGAGATCTCATATATATTCACTTATCTTAGTATCGTGCTCCATAAAAGTGGTAAGTCGGGCTACGATGTCAATTAGCATATGGGGTTATGGATTCATTCAACAAAAGTATATAGCGCTGTCGATACCTGTGATGAAGGACGAAGCTGCGGATCTTCAAGACACTGGTGCTCCCTGTCTTAATATATGGATGTGAGACATGGACACTTAACAATGAGCTAAAGAGACGCATCAACTCCTCTGGTACTAAATGTTTTTGCAGAATCATGGGCCATCACTGGCATGATTATACCTCAACCCAGCGACTACTCCGTGAAACTGATACAAGATATATTAGTTCCATGGTCCGTGAACGGCAACTTCGGTTATATGGGCATGTAGTTCGCCTCCCTGATGCTGACCTTGCTCACCAGGTGGTCTCTACAGAGGACAAGCCTGAGAGGAAGTGGTGCAGGGGAAGACCACGGAACTCATGGTTGAGGAAAGTCGATCACTCTTGCGATAGGATACTTGATTATGGACCGGGCAAATGCCTGGAGTCTCACCTGGGGAATCCCTCCGGAGTGAACTCGTAGGGCGAGTGTAGCTACGTGCTGTCACAGCGTATTTCTCCGTTGATTGATTGATTGTGTGTGTACTCATGATGCGCATGAGTTTAAAAATCTCAAATACGACCAGAAAGCAGAAGAACGTATTATCTTCATAAGTGTTAACGGAACGTTACCATCAGAAAGTTCAATTCATGGATTATACCTGAAATTAGAAGTAAAACATATGTCTAGGAAATAAGATTGAGTTTTTTGTTTATACTTATAAGTAGGTAAAGCTACAACATAAGATAAATGGAGGAGTAATATTGATCCTGGTTGGAGTGTGACGAACAAGCCGACCTAACAAATTGCCCCCTCGCGCCGCCCGGACGGATTTATCGGAGGAATATGCTAATACTTAAAGCCAAATTACGGCGGAAGGCACAAAAAACGATAATTATTGGAAAGTTGGCGCAAACACTCTCGGTTCTCATCTACATCTTAATTTAACCCCTTCTATCAGAGGATGAATAGCCTACTACTTTATTACATTATGGAAATTAAAACACGGATCATGATTATTGATATATACTGTATGTAGTACATGATTAAGTTATACCGCGATCCAAATTACCACAGCGTTCAATGACCTTAACGACAACTTTCTTTGATTAGTTTCTCTCTCTCACACACACACACACACACACACACACACACATATTATATTCTCTCTTACTCTTGTAATGTTCTATTTAGTGTATAATAAACATATCAAACCTCTCTCTCTCTCTCTCTCTCTCTCTCTCTCTCTCTCTCTCTCACACACACACACACAGAGGGACTAAAAACCTTCAACATCTACTGTATAAGGACACATACTTGGGCCAATTACACAGTGGATTGCAAAAGTTCTTACCCTCCCTATATGTTATAAATGGGAGCAAACTGTTTAAGATTGAATTATGCGTGTGGTTTGTAATGTGCTAGTTAAGGGGAGATTGTAATGTATTTATTTATTTATTTATAATTGTTGTCAGCTTCAACACAAAGAATTCCATCATGCTTAAACACTATATATATATATATATATATATATATATATATATATATATATATATATATATATATATATATATATATATATATATTATATATATATATATATATATATAATATATATATATACTGTATATATATATATATATATATATATATATATATATATATATATATATATATATATATATATATATATATATATATATTATATATATATATATATATACGGTATATATATATATTTAACTCATTCGTAAACCTCCAAAAGCTAATTATATGTATATAAAATCAAATAAAACAAGACACAACAAACTAATTTTCGTCCTACCTCAATCTGCTGTACGGTAAGATCGAGGAAGGTTAGGTCTGAGCGGACAGGTATGGTTGACTTGGGTCCCTGGCAGCCCATGGAGGTCCCCAAGCCACCGTTGAGCTTCACCACCACCAGTTTGTCCAGCAACCCCCGCACATCGTTCACATGGGGACCGCTAAGCTCACCGTACCCTCGAACCTGAAGAAGTAACAATAGACAAACGGAAATAACAAGCGATTAACCGAAGACATAACAAGAGACAAACGGAAATAACACAAGCGATTAACCCTTACTGTACCGGTGATGTCCTTATAACTTTATCCTGGCTACTATTAGACGATTAAATTCAGCTTAAAAAGGGCCTCTAGCAATGAAATAGCTTCGAACTACCTCACTCAACCCTTTTTATTACTTCAGATCCTTCATAAGCTGCCCAAAATCGTCTAATTATAGTAAGAATATAATTTAAAACACGTCCCTGGTATTGAACGGTTTAAAACACGTCCCTGGTATTGAACGGTTTAAAACACGTCCCTGGTATTGAACGGTTTAAAACACGTCCCTGGTATTGAACGGTTTAAAACACGTCCCTGGTATTGAACGGTTTAAAACACGTCGCTGGTATTGAACGGTTTAAAACACGTCCCTGGTATTGAACGGTTTAACCACCATATTTTAAAACATTTGGGAAGGGTGCTACCAACCTTATATCGAACGTGGATAAAATAACTGAGTGCTAGTTAATTAGTTAAACTAGGACTTCAGAGGCTATCAACACTTCTGGATTATTAAGCCAGCACAATGTAAGTCAAGAATAGCGTCAGGACTGGGTATACCCTACGTGCAAATCTCTCCCTTTCCTTCTGTTCGGGTCCTGCTAAATGTATATCAACATATCACTTTATTTGCTATATTTAGACGATTTGGAAAAAGGGTTAAGCGAGATAGATCGAAGCCTGTATATTGCCTTTTTAATCTGAATAGAATCGTCTAATAGAAACAAGAATAAAGTTAAAAGCATTAAATCCCATAATTTCCAGTGCCAGAGATGATTCATTATACAGTTCTGAGTAGAAATATGTCAGATTAGCATATAAATTACATATATCAACTTTATCATTTTAGGGCTTTATTACTCCTCAGGATTAGATTTCTCGCTTCATAATTTCAACGATTTTGATCTCCGGGTTTTGGGCGGTGTATAATTCATGTGTGTGTGTTTTGTGTTTGTGTTTGTGTGTGTGTGTTTGTGTGTGTGTGTTTCTCCGGGTTTTGGGCTGTGTATAATTCATGTGTGTGTTTTGTGTGTGTGTGTGTGTGTGTTTCTCCGGGTTTTGGGCGGTGTATAATTCATGCGTGTGTGTGTGTGTGTGTGTGTGTGTGTGTGTGTTTCTCCGGGTTTTGGGCGGTGTATAATTCATGTGTGTGTGTTTTGTTTGTGTGTGTGTGTGTGTGTGTTCCTCCGGGTTTTGGGCGGTGTATAATTCATGTGTGTGTGTGTGTGTATGTTTTCCTGTTTATAAGCATGCATGACATATTTCTCTCTCTCTCTCTTTCTTTCACACACACTCTCTCTCTCTCTCTGTTTGTTGTTGTTGTTGTTTGCTTGAATCTTGCTAACCAAATACGACTCATTGAATAAACATAATGACTATTATTTGCAAGTCAATGGTTTAGTTTCGATCACCCCAGATACATAGTCTAAGTGTTTGCGAATACGTCGTTAGGGGTGAATGACCTGCGAGCTCTACACACACAATCGGGGGAAGTATTATGGTGATGTATAAAGTACCTTCTCATATCTGCACTTTCCATTTTTTTTCCATTTTTGTATTTTCCTAGTTATCAACCCATCGTCATTTTGTCTCGTTACAATCCCTGTCGAGTAATTAGGATGGCAACATAACAATTTACCATCAGCTGGAACCAAATATGAGTCGAGTCTTCAATTCGTTTTCACTCCATCCTTCAACTTTTCAACCGATAAACCTTCCGAAACAGCTTTGATCTTTTGTCAAGCTTTCACTCTCATAATAGTAATTTTCCAGCCTCTCGGTCTTCTACAGTTCCCTTATATTTCTAGTCTTTAATTAAGGGGGAGGTAGTCGCTTTTTCTGGACCCCCTTCTCTCTCGTGTTTAGCCTATTAGTTTTGAGATTTTAAGACGTTCGTTCCATTATTTTGTTGATTTTATGAACCTTCGCCCCATTTATTTGTCAATCTTAAGACCCTTCGTGCCACTTAGGTGTCGATTCTTTACTGGCGAGCGATAGCGAGCCTGTAATTTTTAGAGGAATCGGCCTTCGGCCGGGAAATTTTTCTACCGAAAAATGTACAAATTTATCTTGAAAGGGGGTCTAGGGGGTGCTATTTGAAGCTTGATGGAGTTGTAGTGAAGAAACTAAAACAAAGATCAGTATATACATAAGTAGACCCCCAAAAATAAACACTACCCCCTTAACCCTCTCCGACATATGACGCGATTTTGAGCCTATTAGGGATACTTTAAAGCCTTTGTTACCATCAGAGGTATTTAGAAACCTTTACTTTAGTTACTTCAACCTCTGCAGTTGTGTTTGAGTTAGCTGTGGGCAGAACACTAATTTTGGAGAGGTAATTATAAGAGTGAGAGAACTCTATTTCTTATTGCTAATCTGGCAACCTCTACGTCATATGAGCCTGAAAGGGTTAAGTCTTCAATTCGTTCACTTACCGCTCCATCCTCCAGCTTTTCAATCTTGTCCCACTGCAAGGAGGGGCCCCCCGCAGAAGACTCGACGATGAACCTTCCGAACAGCTTCTCGAACCCGTCAAACTCCCGCTGCGCCGCCTCCCTCAGCTGTGCCGGACATGTGTGCAACAGCCTCTGCAGCTCCAGACTCAACTGCACCTGGGCCTCACGTTTGGTCAGGTGTTTAAACTCCACTGAGGGTCGCCGCTGATGACCGAACACCTGTGGAACACAAGTTAGGCAATGGCGAGGATAGATCGGGAATTTTATTTAATAATTTACTCACTTAATTATATGTATATTCTTGATAATTTTTTTAATTATTCACCAATCCATGTATTCATTGATTGATTAATATTATATTTATGTATTTGAGCCTTTTGATTGTGTAGGTAGGCTTATAAATAGTTTAATTATGCTAATTAGCTAGAAGTAACTGCATTTCTTCCTTTTTAACCTTTGACAGTTTGTTGACCGAGTGTATGTATCTTTGACAGTTTGTTGACATCGAGTTTATGTATCTTCTTTTAAACCTTTGATGGGTCACATGAATCACTTCATTTTTTAACTGCCTGACTTTCCACTTGGTTTATTTGAGGTGAACTTCCTTTGGCATGTTATCAAGGGGGCTGACATTAATTTATTGGCTGATGGTTACAAAAAAAGCCAACCAGGTAGAAACGGTAAGGATATTAAGGGGAGCTGGGTCGTGTTTCTGGTCCCCCTTCTTCCTTATGTTTAGCCCCATTCTTCAGATTTTAAGACGTTCGGCCCATTAGTTTGGCCATATTAGACCTTACGCGCCGTTTCTTTGTCAAAATTTCGTGGCATTTACGTGTCGATCTTTTCCTGGCGAGCGATAGAGAAGCCTGAAATTTAAGAGAAACCGGCCTTTGGCCGGGAAATTTTTCTATCAAAAAATTTACACATGCATCTTGAAGGAGGGTCTTGGGGGTGTTTTTTATAAGCTTGGTGGAGGTCTAGGGAGGACAGTAAAACAAACATAATCTAGATATACATAAATTATGAAATATATACGCCCATCCCCCCTTAATTATATACGCCCATCCCCCCTGAATTAATATATACGCCCATCCCCCCTTAATTAATTATATACGCCCACCCCCCCCTTAATTATATACGCCCATCCCCCCTTAATTAATTAATACGCCCATCCCCCCTTAATTAATTATATACGCCCATCCCCTCTTAATTAATATATACGTCCGTCTCCCCTTAATTAATATATACGTCCGTCTCCCCTTAATTAATTTATACGTCCGTCTCCCCTTAATTAATATATACGTCCGTCTCCCCTTAATTAATATATACGTCCGTCTCCCCTTAATTAATATATACGTCCGTCTCCCCTTAATTAATATATACGTCCGTCTCCCCTTAATTAATTGACTTATAGTTACAATAAAGCCAACCAAGACCAACAGGTAGACACAGTAAGGATAGTTACTTATATTGATGGGCCAGATTGTGAATGGCAACACTAACTTATATACAATATATCTAGCTCTAGCTCTCTCTCTCTCTCTGAGTATGTTGTGTAATGTGTACTTTGGTACACAAATCACAAGTTAAATATAAATGTGTGTGTGAGAGAGAGAGAGAGAGAGAGAGAGAGAGAGAGAGAGAGAGAGAGAGAGAGAGAGAGAGAGAGAGAGAGAGAGAGAAGAGAGAGAGAGAGAGAGAGGAAGAGAGAGAGAGAGAGAGAGTGAGAGAGAGAGAGAGAGAGAGAGAGAGAGAGAGAGAGAGAGAACAGAAGCATCTCTGATATTCCTGTTCGATACGGAATCCAAGCCCCGACTTCCTACCTATGTTACAATATCTGCTGGACAGAGAGAGAGAGAGAGAGAGAGAGAGTGTGTGAGTGTGTGTGTGTGTGTATCTGTGTATGTGTGTGCGAGTGTGTGTGAGTGAGTGTATAGGCTGTGTGTGTGTGTGTATATGTGTGTGTATGTGTGTGCGAGTGTGTGTATAGGCTGTGTGTGTGTGTGTGTGCGTATATGCGTGTGTATGTATGTATGTGTGTGAGTATATATATATAGGTGTATGTGTGTGTGTGTGTGTATGTGTGCGTGTATATATATATGTGTGTGTGTCTGTGTGTGTGTGTGTGTGTGTGTCCCTGGGTCAGCGGTACAGTCTAAACCAATAGTTCAGTCATAATGTTGATCATTAAAACTATTTGGTCCGAAGGGGGAGCTTTTTTTTAACCTCCCCTGTTTCGGTTGATTTGTTTGGAGATTTTAAGACGTTTCACCCCATTAGTTTGGCGATAATGAGACGCTTCATCCCATTTAGTTGTCGATTTGTTTTGGGGGGCGAGCGATAGCGAGCCCGTATTTAAAAAAAATCGGCCTTCGCCGAGACATTTTTCTATTAAACAAATTGACAAACATACAAATATACCCACAATTGTGAGATCAGTTACTTCAAATAATTTATCATATCTATAGTTAAGCACATGTATTATCAGTATTATATATCTATCATCTCATATCTATTTGCTACTATAGTTGTCAATTACTCAACTTTATCTCGATCATATTTACATTTAGATCTATTAACCACCATCAAATTGTGTATCCATCAGGCCCTATCTGTCGAATTGATCACTATCAGTTCGTCCCCTTATCTCCAACGTCTGTCACTATAACCACATATCTTCACATAAGGCCGGTAGCACACGGGTACTTCTTCCCTCAACTTGTATCGTCAATATTGGTCTGGCAACTTTATGTCCCCTATATTCATCCTTCAATCTACTTTCCAATAAGCCATAGATCCCAGAAATATTGTCGGAAATTTGTTGACTATCGAATGTTGACCATAAAGGTGTTTGTGTGCTGCCTCGTTAAGGGGAGATTTTTAGTTGATTCCCTAGACTTCCATCAAACTTAAAATTACTCCCCCTAGACCCCCTTTCAAGATAAATTTGTACATTTTTCGGTAGAAAAATGTCCCGGCCGAAGGCCGATTCCCCTTAAATTACAGGCTCGCTATCGCTCGCCAGGAAAAAATAGACACCTGAATGGCACGAATGGTCTTAAAATTGACAGAAATGGGGCGAGGGTTCTTAAAATCGCCAAACTAATGGGGCGAACGTCTTAAAATCTCAAAAGCAATGGGGCTAAACATGAGGGAGAAATGGGTCCAGAAAAAAATCCTCCAGGTGGAAATCTCCCCTTAATCTTATCAACCAGCCCATCCTCTAATCTCTTATCACCCCTTCTGTCAAGTGCACATAACTTCTCAGAGCGTGCGTACCCTGGAAACAAATGAAAAGACAGAATGTTTCTATAGTATTAATCCTTTTACATATTGAAGTTTGAACCAAGAGAATGCCAACCTAGCCCCAATCCACTGCACTAGGAGTATTGGTACCAGTTGAAGAGACAGTTTATGCGTCGATCATTTGAAGGGCGTTCTCCATGCTGCACGGTCCCCTACATGGTTCCTTACATGGTCCCCTACATGGTTCCTTACATGGTCCCCTACATGGTTCCTTACATGGTCCCCTACATGGTTCCTTACATGGTCCCCTACATGGTTCCTTACATGGTCCCCTACATGGTTCCTTACATGGTCCCCTACATGGTTCCTTACGTGGTCCCCTACATGGTTCCTTACGTGGTCCCCTACATGGTTCCTTACATGGTCCTCTACATGGTTCCTTACGTGGTCCCCTACATGGTTCCTTACATGGTCCCCTACATGGTTCCTTACATGGTCCCCTACATGGTTCCTTACATGGTCCCCTACATGGTTCCTTACATGGTCCCCTACATGGTTCCTTACATGGTCTCTTACATGGTTCCTTACATGGTCCCCTACATGGTTCCTTACATGGTCCCCTACATGGTTCCTTACATGGTCCCCTACATGGTTCCTTACATGGTCCCCTACATGGTTCCTTACATGGTCCCCTACATGGTTCCTTACATGGTCCCCTACATGGAGCAACCTGAAGTTAGTTCGATATTCGATATTTCGGTAATTTTCATATTTTCATGATATTGTTACCAACAGTACATTTTCGATGTGTCCGTGTCGCATACCAATTTCTATGAGGAAGATCGATATCAATATTAATTATATTTTAAATACACAAAATACTATGGAAAAATCGAAGTCCTGAACTTTGGCTATTCATATCAATACCACAAGATACTGGGTCTATATCAGATATGTTGTACTGATATGGTCGTGTTACATATCAATACCACAAGATACTGGGTCTATATCAGATATGTTGTACTGATATGGTCGTGTTACATATCAATCTAAAAGAGGAAGATCGATATCAATATTTATTCTTATATAATAGGACAAATACTATGGAAACATCGAAGTCCTGAACTTTGGCTATTCATATCAATACCACAAGATACTGGGCCTATATCACATATATTGTAATAATATGGTTGTTTTACATACCAACTTCAAGGAGGAAGATCGATATCAATATTGATTATAATATAAATACAAAAATATTATGGAAAATATTGCTGGTAGAGAATTGACGGAAAATCGTTCGTGTAATTCCAAGTTTATAGTGGGAAACATTGGTGTCTGTGTGTTTTTTTGTTTATTTTTTTATTTTTTGTCTGGGTGTGTGTGTGTTTTTGTGTGTCTGGGTGTGTGTTGTGTGCTTGTGTTTTGTGTGTGTGTGTGTGTGTGATGTGTATGTAATAATATGAAATTTTTTACCTTTAATGATTTGATGTTATAGATAAATAACGATATTAATCTTATGTTGGACTACAGTTGTTATTCAAAATTCCAAATGTTTGATATTCGAACTTTGTAAAGTTTTTGTATTATAGACTAATGTAAAAATGTAGGCTGTGGTCAATAAACTATCTATCTATCTATCTATCTATCTATATGTATGTGCGTGTGTGTGTGTGTGTATGTGTACGTGTGTGTTTGTCCAGAAAGTTTGGTAATGCTTGGTTTCATGTAGAGAGTTAATTTGTCATAATTATATCCTTGGTGTGTGAAAGAGAGAGAGAGAGAGAGAGAGAGAGAGAGAGAGAGAGAGAGAGAGAGAGAGAGAGAGAGAGAGAGAGAGAGAGAGAGAGAGAGAGAGAGAGAGAGAAAGAGAAAGAGAGAGAAAAATATGTGTGTATATACATATGAACCTTACCACACATACATACAGGTGGCATATATTTATCCACCTTTATCATTACACATTTATATATATATATATTTACTTTGCGCAACCACACACACATATGTAAAGGCAAGCTAATTAAGGAGAGATGGGTCGTTTTTCTGGTCCCCCTTTCTCCCTCGTGTTTAGCTCCATTGCCTTTGAGATTTGAAGGTGTTCGGCCCATTTGTTTGACGATTTTAAGAACTTTCGCCCTATTTCGGTCAATTTTAGACCTATCTTGCCATTTAGGTGTCGATTGTTTTCTGGCAGGAGATAAGGAGCCTGTAATTTAGGACGAACCGGCATTTCTCTACCGTAAAATGTACACATTTGTCTTGAGGGGGGTCTAGGGGGTGTTTTTCTAAGTTTGAGGGAGGTCTAGCGACGAAAATAAAAATATATATATAAATACATTAATTAATAGAAAAAAAAAGAAAAAAAAAGAAAAAAAAAAAAAAAAAGCCACTACCCCTTTAAAGATATCCAAACCCATAACTATTTCGCTAGTCAAGGATAGTCCACCATTTATTGAGAGATTGTAGGCACAGCTGTTTTTTTGTTTTTTTATCTTTCTCTCCTTTTCTCTTTTTCCCTGGCTTGTATCCATTCGGCCTCATTCAGCCAAATGTTTTAAGACGTTTATCCACATCCAATTGTCGATTTCTTCCTGGTGAGCGATAGCGAGCCAGCATTGTATGGAGAAATCCGGCTTCGCCGGAGAAATTTGTCTATAAAAAAATGTACAAATTTAGCTTGCTGTCAGAATAAAAATATATATATGCTGGCTCGCTACCGCTCGCCAGGAAAATATTGACGCCTGGATGGGGGTAAACGTCTTAAAACAGTAGGCTGAACGGGGCCGAATGGATACAAGACAAAGAGAGAGAAAGAGAAAAAAGTGAAGTAGGCTCCCTTAACTCCTTCAGCATAATTAAAATTGGTATGTAACACAACCATACTAGCAAAAGATATGTGATAGACCCAGTATCTTGTGGTATTGATATGAATAGCCAAAGTTCAGGACTTCGATTTTTCTATAATATTTTGTTTATTTAAAATATAATTAATATTGATATCGATCTTCCTCATAGAAATTGGTATGTGACACGGACACATCGAAAATTTACTGTTAGTAACAATATCATGAAAATATGAAAATTACCGAAATTTCGAATATCGAATATCGAACTAACTTCAGGTTGCTCCTACATGGTTCCTTACATGGTCCCTGACAAGCCCTTTAGCCCTGAGACTCTTCCTCAGGCCCTCATCCCAGGTCATCCTCGGTATACCTAACGTTGTCTTGTCCTAAATATCCGTACTTTTAACACATTTTACCCAATCATCCGCATCCTTTCTTCATATGGTCAGACCACCACGGCGTTCTTACTTCTATTCTCCCTTCTGTATGCGTCACAGGTACTGTACAATCAGGCACATCACTCAGTCAGCCTCTCACACCAATACACCTTTAATAAATATAGACAAAATGTGGGAGAACATTACGGGGCCTGCAATTGTGTTCATTATTATACTATAAGATTATATTCAGCTTAGGAAGAACATAAGGGAACATAAGGGAACATATGGGAACAAAACAAGTATAAATCATCTCATGGGTTCTTCCTAATACGAATGAAATCATTTAATGATGACCAGCTTGAAAATTAATTGTGGATTTAAAAGTATTTGTTTTCCCGTTTTGCTAACATTGATCTAGAATGACAGATCTTTAAAGGGAAAAAGGTGTCCAGTCATTGGTTTATCGATACGTCCTTATGTTCTAGGCCCAACGTTGTGTGCCTATCATATTGAGGGGAGATTTCCACTTGAGGGATTTTTTTCGGGACCCGTTTCTCCCTCATGTTTAGCCCCATTGTTTTTTATATTTTAAGACGTTCGCCCCATAATTAAGAACTTTCGCCCCATTTTTGTAAATTTTAAGACCTTTCATGCAATTTAGGTGTCGATTTTTTCCTGTCGAGCGATAGCGAGCCTGTAATTTAAGAGGAAGCGGCCTTTGGCCGGGACATTTTTCTACCGAAAAATGTACAAATTTATCTTGAAAGGTGTGTAATTTTAAGCTTGATGGAGGTCTAGGGAACTAACTAAAAACCTCCCCTTAAGTGCAGATACGGGTCCCTTCACATGCCGATAGTGATAAGGCCCCAGAGATTGGTATAAGCTTGTAACTGGGCACCAAGATGAGAAGGTGTGTGGCGAGATAGATGTAGTTATCGAGTTTATAACTTAATTATTCCTACTATAATTGCTTGTTTGTTTGTCTCTCTCTCTCCGACTTCATAACATCATGCATACTGATATATATATATATATATATATATATATATATATATATATATATATATACTGTATAGAGAGAGAGAGAGAGAGAGAGAGAGAGAGAGAGAGAATACATAGTAATATATATATATACAAAAACAAAAAAATAAAATAAAATAATTAGCTGCTTACCTCCGAATAGCTTCTATAGGTCCCCGGCCGTGGAGTATCCGGTAAAGATGTCGGTATATATGAAGATGTCGGTAAAGATGACATGGTACCGGTAACTCAGTCAATACCAACTCAGTACAAAGGGTAGGGAGTTGATTGGCGTTTTGGATTCAGTTTATGCTCGGTAGTCTTGGATTCCGTGGGTGAAGATGGTGGTGTTGGTGGTAATTTGAACTTCCGAACTCGGTAGATTGCAGCTTAGTAGAATGGGTAGTTTGGTGGTGGTATTTTGAACTCCCGAACTCGGTAGATTGCAGCTCAGTAGATTGGGTACTGAGGTTATTTGGTGGTTTAGACTCAGTGTGAACTCAGTACATTTGGGTTCCGTGGGTTTTAAGACGTTGGTGGTGGCGGTGTGAAATCCAGAACTCGGTAGAAGATGTTTGAACTCGCCAAGGCAAAACTCAGTAGATTTGAATTCAGTAGCAGGCGAATTGTTGCCGTTTTGGATTCAGTAGTTTTGAAGCCAATGAAGCCCGTGATGTTGATGGTATGGGATAAATACTTTGAAACTCGGTAGAAGATGTGTTGTGGGGGATTTGAACTCAGTACATTAGGTGACGTTTTTGTTACTTTGAACTCAGTATAGACAGGATGGTGACGGCGATTTGAACTCAGTAGATGCGATGAGTTTGAGGTAGGTTTGGATTGAGGAAATGGGTATAAGACTGAGTTATACACTAGTTCAGAACTCAGTACCTCGTGACGTAGTAGGAGAAGATATGTTAGAAAGGATCGATATTAACAGGTTTAATCTCAGTAGGGTAACCAGTGGAAGTAATGGTATTGGAGGTATTGGTATTAACAGGTGTATAGTTAGATAGACATTCAGTAGCCAGTTGGTTAGATGGTTAGTATTCAGCAGATGGTTAGCACTCAGTAGACAGTTGGTTAGCTGGTTAGTATGCTTAGCAGATGGTTAGTAGTTATCAGTAGAAGTAGGTAAACAGCCGATCAGAACTCAGCAGATGGAGTAAAGTTGCATGCAGATGATGACTAGTGACTTTGCCATCACAAGTACTAGAAACAAGAAACGAACACATACATTACTATAGTGAAAACGAACACATACATTACTATAGTGAAAACGAACACATACATTACTATAGTGAAAACGAACACATACATTACTATAGTGAAAACGAACACATACATTACTATAGTGAAAACGAACACATACATTACTATAGTGAAAACGAACACATACATTACTATAGTGAAAACTTATACAAAATAAAAGTCAAGTCCATTATAAACTATTCCAAAAGTCACTATTGGATTATATTCCAAGGATAAATAGTTACTGTATGAGAAGTTCTACAACATAATTTGTGTGCTCTATCAACTATTATTTTTTTAGACTACAGTATTCGGTTATATTCCACTACTACTACTACTAGTACTAGTACTACTACTACTACTACTACTACTACTACTACTGAAGTTTTAAAGAACTAATGATAATGATATACCAATTACAGTATTGTATTTGTAAAATGCGTTTATTTACATTCCAAAATAATATGAATAAAACATAAAAAGTTTAAATAGCAATTTTGATGGTATAGTTTCATCTATGTTTGTAGACTATTCGGTTATACAGTATATAATGAGAAAAATATATACTTAAAAATGTCTATTCACTGGACATCAAGTATTTTACCTATCTATATATATATTTTTTTATTTTTATTTTTATTCCCTAGACCTCTATCAAGCTTACAACTAAACTAAACTAAACTAAACATAAAAAATAAAAAACAAATAAAGACAAATATAAAACACCCCCAAGATGATGAATCTGTACATTTTTCAGTACAGATCCTAAAATAAGATTGGATAGGATAGGTTAGATTAGGATAGGATAGGTTAAATTAGGATAGGTTAGATTATGATAGGATAGGTTAGATTAGGATAGGATATGATAGATTAGGAAAGGTTAGATTAGGATAGGATAGGTTAGATTAGGATAGGATAGGTTAGATTAGGATAGGATATGTTAGATTAGGAAAGGTTAGATTAGGATAGGATAGGTTAGATTAGGATAGGATAGGTTAGATTGTGATAGGATTGGTTAAATTAGGATATGATATGGTAGGTTAACTTATATTAGGATATGATAATGTTAGATTACTATAGGATATGTTAGATTACTATAGGATATGTTAGATTACTATAGGATATGTTAGATTACTATAGGATATGTTAGATTACTATAGGATATGTTAGATTACTATAGGATATGTTAGATTACTATAGGATATGTTAGATTACTATAGGATGTGTTAGATTACTATAGGATGTGTTAGATTAGGATAGGATGTGTTAGATTAGGATAGGATGTGTTAGATTAGGATAGGATGTGTTAGATTAGGATAGGATGTGTTAGATTAGGATAGGATGTGTTAGATTAGGATAGGTAACTCCGAACCTATAGTACACTATGTTTATTTCCACCGGACGGTAAATTGAATCCCTTAGCATCTGGGTTTATTTTTTGTTTTGTTTTTGTTTTTATTATTAATGGAAAATTATGATACTGCTAGGTCTCTGCATTCTATTGTAGCCAAGTTATCATTATTATGTTCGCTCCACTAACCAACTTTACTCCTAAACTCGATTAATGAAATCAACAAACACAGGTGGCAGTCCGGGGATTCGAACCCAGGACGCTCACACCGAAAATCAACACACTTATGCATTGCACCACGAAGACAGTTAATAACATAATTATAAGACATAATTAATAACATATTTCGCCACAAAATCATGGTAATAACAGAGTAATCAGGATGGCGAGATAGCAATTTACCATCAGCTGGAATATAACAGACCATAGTATCGGTTACATGGCCCGTGTGACACCGACTTTTTGTTATACTATGAACGCATTAGTTTTTCTGTCAACAATCAAAATATAATTGCATATATAGTATAGTCCATGTTGAGGGGGGTTATCGGCTTTTTTAATCTTTCTCTCCTTTTCTCTCTTTCCCTGGCTTGTATCCATTCGACCCCATTCAGCCAACTGTTTTAAGGCGTTTATCCCCATCAAGGTGTCGATTTGTTCCTGGTTCCTGGCGATAGCGAGCCAGCATTGCATGGAGATGTCTGGCTTTGCCGGAGACATTTTTCTATCGATTTTTTTTTACAAATTTAGCTTGCTGTCAAAACAAATATATATATATATATATATATATATATATATATATATATATATATATATATGCTGGCTTGCTACCGCTCGCCAGGAAAATATTGACACCTGGATGGGGATAAACGTCTTAAAACAGTAGGCTGAATGGGGTCGAATGGATACAAGCCAAAGAGAGAGAGAGGGAGAAAAAGAGAGAAAAAAAGCGAGGTGGGCTAAGAGTTGTTATACTATGAACGTATCCTTATTTCTGTCAACAATCCAAATAGAACTACATATATAGTCCATATTAACGCATATACTGGACACACTCAGCAGGTACAGGAACAGTATCATCAGTAACAATAGTATTATATTAAACATTTCCTCAACATCGTGATCCATATTAATTTTGTTGACACTGGTAGTAGTGATATTAATTATAAGAATATTATTAAGTATAATTATGATAATAATAATAATTAGTAGTATAGTAGAATAGTAGGAATGGAGTAATATCTGATGTTTGTAAAATAAAATGTATGTACAATATTATATAACAATCCAAGAAAAAAAAGTAGTAGTATTAAAAAAAAAAAAAAAAAAAAAAAAAAAAAAAATAGTAGTAGTAGTAGTCTAGTAGTATGAATAGTTAATTTAGTACAGTTTTACTAGTGAGTTAGCAGAGCTGACAATAGTATACAGTATTGATAAGTAGACATCAAACTAATTGTACTAATAATACCTGGGCAATTCAACTGTAGAGAGTATGTAGTAAACAACTGCACACATTTTCTATAAGATTGTTTTAAAGAATTATAACTAACAGAGAAGGTGATGAACAAATACTATTGAAGTACTGTATATGTAAATACTAATGAAGTAAAAGTCAAGCAAGAAACTAATATATAGGCTACATAAGACAATTAATACTGACGATCCACATCAGGAGTGAGTCAAGTCAAGTAAATACCGAGCAATCTACTGTAAATCGTGGGTTAATATTTTACTGGCAAATTATCTCTAGAAATTATAGTATAAAATGGGAAATAGATTGCTTTCACTACTCTGACTAAAGATTCACCGAAATTAGTAATACAATACAAATTGGTTAATATACGCTCGCAAGACAACAGTAGAGATTTGTGAAGAATTAATGAACAAGAAACGTATATTTGCTAGGATTTAATACCCGTCAATACATCAGTACGTATTAGTAAAGAAAAAATGAATAACTTGATTTCACTACAGTGGCTAAAGATGTACTGAACATAGTAATAACAGGGCATTAAGTTAATAAAATTATATATACTCACAAAACAGCAGTTAAGATTAGTCAACAATTAGTGAATAAGAAAGTAATAGCTTGCATTGATGACCTGAAATTAGTAAAAAAAAATAAAAATAAAAATAATAAATACTCGCAAGACAGAAGTAGATAATAGTAAAGATTAATTTAAGAGGTATATGAAAGTTTGCCTTGATGCACTGGAATTATAAACAAATTAAATAATAATAATTGCTCTCAAAATAGCAATAGAGATAATTATTTAGTGAAGAAGAAAACAATAGCTTGCCTTGATGCAATGAATGATTAAAAAGAAAACGAGGTTAATAATTCCTCTCAAGATAGCAGTAGAGAATAATAAATATTCAATGAAGAGGAAATTAATTAGCTTGCCTTGACTACCCTGCCCAAAGGTGCACTGAGGTTCAATGGTTGTAAATAGACTGGGGGTGGTGGGTGTCTAGGGTTTGATGCTGGCTGAGAGTTTAATCTAATCTGGCTGATAAGATAGGTGTAAGCTTGTAATGTGGCATAATCTGACCTCTATATTATCAATCTATATTATGGTCCACTGATTTATCTCACTCTCTTTCTATCTCTCATCTTACATTATCTCTCTTTACCCCATTATCTCACTCTCTTTCTATCTCTCATCTTACATTATCTCTCTTTACCCCATTATCTCACTCTCTTTCTATCTCTCATCTTACATTACCTCTCTTTACCCCATTATCTCACTCTTTCTATCTCTCATTCTTACAATCCCTCACTATTCCCCACTCATTCTTTCACAATTGTTATCTTCCTCACTCCTTTCTCTCTCTCCCTCATTCCTATGCTCCCTCTCTCCTTTCCTCACTCATTCGCTCACTAAGCTATATCTATAAACACTTCTTAGAATCCAGGCCTGACTGTCTCCCTCATAGGAACCTTATCGTCTGTGCAGGCAATGTAAGTGTTCATATCGGTGTTGTTTTTATTGCGTATCTGTCTATTAATTTGTATCTATCTACTGTATATGTCAATTAAGCAACCTAACACACACAACATACAAAGTTACAAACACATACACACACACATTTACACACACTAACGTTTCACTCTAACCCAAGAGTGAAACGTTATTCTCAGACTTCTATTCAACTGCTGAGCTCTGGAACTCTCTCCCAGAATCAGTCTTTCCCTCTTCCTATGACGTAAATTGCTTGAAACTCCGTGTGTCCAGGCATTTTAGCTCGAACGTCCCTTGATTTCGGCCGTCACTCTTTGAAATCTGGGGGAGGCATTCGCTGCAGGCAGTTATGCCTTTTGTCTCCCTCATTCGCATAGAAAACAAAAAACCACACACACACACAACATACACACACACACACACACACACAATATCCCTCCTAGCTAACCATTTAATTTACACTTACTCAGCAACTATGTGCCTGTGGATGTGTGTGTTTATGTGTGCGTATGCATATATGTGTGTGGCTGTGTATGTGTGTGTGAGTATATTTAGGAGTGTGTTTGTTTGTGTGTGTGTGTGTGTGTGTGTGTGTGTGTGTGTGTGTGTGTGTATGTGGTATATGCGTGTGTTTGTATGTGTGTAGTATGTGTACGTGTGTGTGTGTGTGTAATGTGCCACTATGACCCCCCCCCCTCCTTCCATTATCTCTCTACTAATATATTAATCTCTTTTTACTTACTGTACAGTATATAAAGTTGTATAATATGTGAGTATAATATGTGAGTTGTATAATATGTGAGTATAATATGTGAGTTGTATAATATGTGAGTATAATATGTGAGTTGTATAATATGCGAGTATAATATGTGAGTTGTATAATATGTGAGTTGTATAATATGTGAGTATAATATGTGAGTTGTATAATATGTGAGTATAATATGTGAGTTGTATAATATGCGAGTATAATATGTGAGTTGTATAATATGTGAGTATAATATGTGAGTTGTATAATATGTGAGTATAATATGTGAGTTGTATAATATGTGAGTATAATATGTGAGTTGTATAATATGTGAGTTGTATAATATGTGAGTATAATATGTGAGTTGTATAATATGTGAGTATAATATGTGAGTTGTATAATATGCGAGTATAATATGTGAGTTGTATAATATGTGAGTTGTATAATATGTGAGTATAATATGTGAGTTGTATAATATGTGAGTATAATATGTGAGTTGTATAATATGTGAGTATAATATGTGAGTTGTATAATATGTGAGTATAATATGTGAGTTGTATAATATGTGAGTATAATATGTGTGGTATAATATGTGAGTATAATATGTGAGTTGTATAATATGTGAGTATAATATGTGAGTTGTATAATATGTGAGTATAATATGTGAGTATAATATGTGAGTTGTATAATATGTGAGTATAATATGTGAGTATAATATGTGAGTATAATATGTGAGTTGTATAATATGTGAGTATAATATGTGAGTTGTATAATATGTGAGTATAATATGTGAGTTGTATAATATGTGAGTATAATATGTGAGTATAATATGTGAGTATAATATGTGATTTGTATATGTGAGTATAATATGTGAGTTGTATAATATGTGAGTATAATATGTGAGTTGTATAATATGTGAGTATAATATGTGAGTTGTATAATATGTGAGTATAATATGTGAGTTGTATAATATGTGAGTATAATATGTGAGTTGTATAATATGTGAGTATAATATGTGAGTTGTATAATATGTGAGTATAATATGTGAGTATAATATGTGAGTTGTATAATATGTGAGTATAATATGTGAGTTGTATAATATGTGAGTATAATATGTGAGTTGTATAATATGTGAGTATAATATGTGAGTTGTATAATATGTGAGTATAATATGTGAGTTGTATAATATGTGAGTAAGTGCGAATCCCTCTAGTCCCCCAAACCCTTGTGATGGCGGGTAAGAGATTTGTTAAGGGTATACTCACGGGAGCCCCAGCAAAGGGTTTTAACCTTAATAACCCTTTCTGTACCTGGGCCGTCCTTTTAACTTTATTCTGGCTTCTATTATAAGATTTCATTCAGGTTAAAAAGGCCCTCCAGTAATTAACAGACTTAGAACTATCTCACTTAACCCTTTTTACTACCACATATCCTTCTTAAACTGCACAAAATGCGTCTAAATATAGTTAGAAACAAACTAAAAAGACGTCGCCGGTACAGTATGGGTAAACAAAGAAAGAAAAGACAACAAATACATCAAATATATATCATTACATCAGTGCAACTGGGGTATGTGATCTCCCTAGAGTTTAATATCATAGCGCTGACCTACCGGTACCTAGGGACTGCAATGTATCCGAAGGCTAGAACTGTTCATTATAAAGTACTATGATACACAAACAATCGAAATAATTTTCCAGGCTCATTTACATTGCTATAAAAAAACTCGTGTACTTCATTTTAGGTGGTTGAACTCAGAAAAAGAAAAAAAACAAAAACAAAATATATATATATATTATATATATATATATATATATATATATATATATATATATATATATATATATATATATATATATATATATATATATATATCTATATATATATATATATATATATATATATATATATATATATTATAATATATATATATCCTATATACCAATGTCGGATTGTCGCAAAGTAAATTCCAATGGGAGTAATTGTGTGACACAATTAACCCATACATACAGCACCGGTGACATCATTTTCCTTATAATATAGCAACTATTAGACGATATTATTCAGCTTAGGAAGGATGCCTACCAATAAAAAGGTAATAGACTATCTAAATTCTTCCTCTCAGCTACCATGTATCCTTCCTAAGCTTCATGTAATATAGCTGATATCAAATAAATAAGACGTCGCCGGTACTGAAGGGGTTAATATAGAAACACTAAATTTTGAAGATTTTTTTTTTTACTGGCCACGCAAGGCAGATCCCTTATAGGCCTACATCCAGCCAATATCTTCCAAATGACTATCTACATAATATGAGTGACTGACTTAGTACTTATTTACTTTGATTCATATATTACATAATCATCAGTATTTAGTTCCCACCAACTTAAAGAACACTCTAAAACTCCAATAAGAACAAAAACCAAGGTGGTAATATGGAATAGCTTGGTGACATCCATTTTTGTTTTAATATATTTAATTTTGCAATATTTAGCCTACCGTAGACGCTACACATCGACATATATTTGTTTCGTATTTTTATATCTATAACACAGATAAATAACCAAATAGGATAAACACAATATAAACAGTTTGATTTATCTTGAAGGCATCCTCCCTCACACACAAGACGAGGTGGCCGAGTGGTTAAGGCGTTGGACTGCTAATCCAATAGGGTCTCCCTGCGTGGGTTCGAATCCCATCCTCGTCGAGGTGATATTTTTCGGGCGAGAGAAGCAGAAAGTCGCGCGACCCAGATTTCTCGTGCAGAGCTGTATCGGGTTCATAGCATTTCCATAATTGACAGAAATATAAAGATGGATTTTATTTCGGCACACAATTCACGTAATATATGGTACAAAACGGTTCCTGATCGGTTACTTTAAAGCAAACATTAGAAACATATTTGCGTAAGATTCTGTTTTACTGCATAATATAAAGTTCCCATGACGATTATAATATGGCTGACCATATTGTTATCAAATAGGCTATGTATACTTGATGATATGTATGATTATTATTAATAATGACTAGAGTGATGATATTTTGGCTTACGTTAAACCGAGTTGTAGCCTATTATTCAAAACAGTTAACCCTTTCTGTACCAGCGTCGTCTGATATATTTTCTTCTAGCTATATTTAGACGATATTATGCAGCTTAGGAAGAGTCAGTGGAAGTCAAAATGGGTCGATTGAGAACCTTATAATTGCTAAACATCCTTCCTAAACTGAGTAAAGCGATCTATCTAGTTATACCGGAAATGGATAAGGGACAAAATCGGTATCGATATAAGAAGACAGAACACCGAAAATTCCCAGATAAAAATACTAATTATTTTTCAGTATTCATCTTCAGTACAAGCCCCAACACCCATGGAACGTTTCACCAATCTCTCTCTTAACCACTTCTCCACCATTACGTAATCTTCATCCTTTTCTGGTTACCATTAGACGATTTGTTTAAGTAAATAATCTACTTCTACGACTCAAATGGATAAATAAGATCTCAATAACCCCTCTCATTAACACATGTCCTTCTTAAACTGCATACAATCGTCTAACTTTAGCCATAGTAACAGGTAAAAAATGTCGTCACGGTGCTGAAGGGGTTAATCGTTTACAATACAAACCGATCACCACTCTAGGAAACAGCTTGCGGTTGAAAAGCTTGCACAGTCAGGCTCAAATTACAAAGCGAATTAAAAAAAAAAACAATGTCAGCTAAAGGCACACGGGAGGTCAAAAGCACAACATAGATTACAAATAAATAAATAAATATAATAGAGCCCAAAAATACAACTTCGGTATAAAACATGAATGATGAACACAACACATATGGCGAGATATAAGAGCTTGGCAGAGTCTGGGTTCAAATATACTTCCATTTTCTTTCCTTTGCGTAACTGTATGTAATTGTTGGTAGACTGTGGTGTAATTTGTTGGGGCTTTATAGTTATTTCTTTCCACATTGAATATATTTTAATAATCTAAGTGACATACATTTTTAATAGCCCATATTCACGAGTGTGTTCTGAGGTTTTACCTAAAATATATTATCAACTCTGTAACATAATTACCATGTTAAATACTAGCAGGTGTCCCCAGAATGTTGGTGCCGAAGCGTAAATATAAGATGACTAGCAGGGGTACCCGGCGTTGCCCGGGTAATCACCATAATCACCGTCACTACTACCACCACTACTACTACCATTATCACCAATACCACAATCATCACAATACTACTACTACCATAATCACCGGCCTCGACCTCCCTGTGCCTCATTAAACGGCGACCTCGATTTCGGCCGCTAAATTACCTCCGATTTTGGATCTGACCTCATCCGTACCCGGCTGCGAACAACTTTCGTTCCATACACCTTTTCGATCGGAGGCCTCCTTCTGCCCCAAACGGCCATTTTTCCGATTTCGCGCCCATTTTCTCCGTCCCTTTCACCCTGGGGAATTCTATTTTTTCACTAAAACCTGCCTAGGGACCCCCTTACTATGCATACCAAGTATGAACGCTCTAGTTTAAAAAATGTGGCCATGCATAAAGAACAGACAGACAGACAGACAATCGCAAATATTATATAGAAGATTAATGAACATGGAAACTTTTAAACTCTCTCACACTCACGCTCTCTCTCTCTTTGTTGTTGTGGTTTCCTCTTCTATATTTGGGTTCTGCTATAGACTTACTACCTCGCTTGGATCGTAAGGCCTGTGTATTTACGTAACACACACATACACACACTCACGCTCGCTCGCTCGCTCTCTCTCTCTCTCACTCTCTCCTTAGTTCCAACATTTCATGATGTATTTATTTAATATTATACAAGTTATATTTGATTCATATACCGACTTGTTGCCCTGCAGGTGTGAATATAGGAAATGAGACGAGAGAAGTCTAATTGTACATATTCACTATGCATGATTTGTTATAGTCTTGCATTGATTCTTTGTTGCAGATGTGAATAAAGAAAAAGGGAAGAGAGGTATATAATTGTTTTCATTCACTATCCACGGCTTCTTTCAGTCTTCTATTGATTTCTTGCTGCAGGTGTGAATATAGGAAAAGACGAGAGAAAGAGGTGTCTAATTGAAGGAGGACAAAGCAGGGGAGGAAAAGTGAAAGGCAGATAGACTGGACGGAAACAAAGGAGGGAGGGGAGAGATGGGAAAATGGGAGAAGCTGTATGAGAGAGAGAGAGAGAGAGAGAGAGAGAGAGAGAGAGAGAGAGAGAGAGAGAGAGCGAGAGGGAGACAGACAGAATAAATCCCTCGAAATGCTAACAAAAACATCATACTAAAACTGTTGCAATTTTCTCTCACTTAACCTACCTTTACAAAAAATACGTCAATATTAATTACAACCCAATAAAGTTCATATATTGAACAGTAATTCCCTTTCCCTCGTATCACAACATTCAAGTAGGTTTCACACGAGCGCTTTTTCCATCAATTTTGATCCATAGAGTTCTCTCGCTCTTATAATTACCTCTCCAAAATTAGTTTTCAGCCCACAGCTAACTCAAAGACAACTGCAGAGGTTGAAGTAACTAAACTAAAGGTTTCTAAATACCCCTGATGGTAACAAAGGCTTTAAAGTATCCCTAATAGGCTCAAAATTGCGTCATATGTCGGAGAGGGTTAAGTTGCACTAAATCGTCTAAATATAGTTAGAATAAAATTTAAAAGACGTCGCCGATAAAGAAGGGGTTAAGCTAAATTATCCAGCATTTTCCACTTTGGAAGGAAGGACAACGTAGGCCTATATATAATTTAATTAACAAAGGGAACTAGAAGGGGAGACGAAGGAATAAACGAAGCCAACATTTCTTTAAAAATATTTTCTGGAGCATGAGAAGGTGGGGGAGGGGACAAAAAGGGACAGTGGGGTATGGGATGGGAGGGTGGGGGGTGGTTATCTGGGTGATGAAGGTGGGGGGAGGGCGGGGGGGTTATTAGGGTTCTTGTAGTAAGAGAAATTGGTCATCTTTTACTTTGGACGCCATTTTGGTGCCGTGATAACCAAATGACAGGGTGTTGTTCTATTTTCAACCCCTTCTGTACCGGTGACGTCTTTTTAATCTTATTCGATTTTTCTTTAGATGATTTTGTGCAGTTTAAGGAGAATCTATTACCTGTGACCCGGGGTCGAGTGAGGTCCGATTGTAAATGGCTCAGCCGTGTTGCTCACTATCAGTGCGATCATCTACAAGCTGCCATCCATGCTGGTGCTAGAGTTCTGTATGATGCCGCTGACTGGTCGGTGCGCTGTCATCAACCGTTTTTGGTCCGTAGTCTTTGTGCGTAGGCCCTATCGTTTGCTGGGAATACGTCCTCCTGCACCTGCCCCTACTCCTACTGTGTCTCCTCTGTCCCCACAGCTTGATTTGTCGAGAATCCTTCACCTTCACCTGTGCGAAGACTTCAATAAATCTCGGGATGCTGCCATGGCCAGGTATCGCTTTGGCGAGTTGGATGCTACCAGATTCCGGGGATACTTCAAGATCTTTACAAATGGTTCCCGAATTGATGGCCCGTCGACTTCTGCTGCAGTATTTTACGAGAACCTATTGATGTGTCATATCTGGAGGCTGGAGGAACATAATAGTGTTCAGTCAGCGGAGTTTTTTGCAATCTACTGCGCCTTGTTGCTTGTGTACCAACAGTTGCCCCCTTCAAGTCTGTGGTGGTGTATACTGACTCGCAGACCTCCATCCAACTCCTGCGATCGGATCATCCTACCTCTCATTGTTCCCTAATGTTTTGATCCAGGACCTCCTGCTGCTCTTGTCTTTGCCAGTATGGATGGTGTTTCTGCAGTGGATTCCCTCGCACACTGGAATAAGGGGTAATGAGATTCTGGATGGTGCAGCTTCACTGGCTCACAGGGCAGAGGTACTGGAATGGGTGGATCCTGATCCTGATCTCTTCACGGTGGCAGGACATGTCAGACGGGGTTGCAGGGCACTATGGGACATGGAGTTTCGCATGGTTTTGTCGGGTCAAACACTTGGGAGTTAACCCACCTACTCGTCACCACAGCATTGAGCAAGGCACAAACTTATATGTCTTCATGTTGCCCTAACCCATCTCCATATTTGCAATTCTTCCCCAGCAGCGCACTTGTAGTCGATTGGATTGGCGGATAGCCCTGCATGCCCATGGTGGCCAGGATGAGACAGTGAAACTTGTCTTATTAAGCTGCCACCATCACTGCTCTGCACGGACCGTCTTGAAGGACTGCCTGTCTGCGCTGAGCCTCTGCAATATCTCCCTTCCCTTACTGCTGGTTGGATGTGATGTGGGGAATCATCTGCATGCGAGGTTGACCCGGCTCGTCTGTGTGTTCTTTTTATCTTCGGGACGCCTGTACCGAATCTATTACCCTGTGTCTCAAAGCAGCTGCTGTGGAAAGGCGGAAGCTGGTGACCTCTCGTCCCCAGTGCCCTTCCACCCTTCAAGATTCAAGAGTATAGTGTAAGGGAAGGAATATAGCGAATGAGTAAAATGAATGATACCATTATAAGGGCATCATGAAGTGGGTACGAGTAAAAGAACGTTGGTGTAGTAACAATGGAAGACAACATTATAAGGACATCAAGAAGTGGGTAAGAGCAGAAGAAGTTGGTGTAGTAAGAATGGAGAGACTGGAACCCCTTGTAAAGGGATGAAGGGGAGGGACAAGGGCTCTCCCGTAGGCAGCTAACTTGAGAGAGAGAGAGAGAGAGAGAGAGAGAGAGAGAGAGAGAGAGAGAGAGAGAGAGAGAGAGAGAGAGAGAGAGAGAGAGAGAGAGAGAGAGAGAGAGAGAGAGAGTGAGAGTGAGTGAGTGAGAAAGATAGAGATAGATAGATAGATAGATAGATAGATAGATAGATAGATTATATTAGATAGATAGATAGATAGATGGATAGATCGATATAGATAGATAGATAGATAGATAGATAGATAGTGAGTACAAAGGAGTACAAAGGAAATCAAGCAACAACAGATCTAGTGACCCTTCTAGGTTGCTTGTCCTCCAAAACACTGAGGATCAAGTGTCCAAACAGTGGTTTAGAGTGGGTAAGGGAACATTGGAAAGGAACTACTGCCCTGCCACTAACGTGGCAGGACTAGGAAGTTAGTAGGGGACATATGGGTTAGTAACTGAGGGGAGGATAAAGTTATTCATTTACAAACGCAGTCAGTCGCGGGTTTGATGCGAGATATTTGTCTAGGCGGAATTTAAATGAATCAACGGTGCTGCAGTCTATAACGTCTCGGGGAACCCATTCCACAAGTTGACAACTCGATTGAAGAAGAAATTCTTAGATTCGTGTGAGTTAAAAGATTTACCAATAATTTTGCAACCGTTTCCCCGCGTGTAATTAGATTTGGTCGATAGTGAAGTACTTACTATAGTTCATATTGTCGATGCCTTTGATGATTTTGAACACTTGAATTAAGTCGCCTCTTAATCTGCGCTGGGTTAAAGGAAATAGATTTAATTCTCTAAGACGCTCTTCGTATGGTTTTGTTCTTTAGGCTAGGTATCATTTTGGTAACTCTACGTTGAACTCGTTCTAGCTTGTTTATATCTTTTTGGTAATAAGGGCACCAGGATTGAACGCAGTATTCCAGAAGAGGTCGGACTAAGGAATTGTAAAGGGTTAGGATAACTTCTTTGGATTTATGCTCAAATGACCTGCCTATAAAGCCAATTATTTTGTTTGCCTTCTTAACAACTTCTGAACATTGTTGACTCGGTTTTAGGTTACTCGATATTGTTACTCCCAGATCAGTTTCTCTGTTTACCTTCTTAAGCTGAGTGCCATTCATCGAATAGTTTGCTTTCTCATTTAGGTATCCGACATGTAGTACTTTACATTTATCCGCATTGAAACTCATTTGCCAAATTTGGGCCCAACATGACAATTTATCTAGATTGTGTTGCATATCGTCAACTTGTTCTTTTGAGAGTACGCTATTTGCAATTTTTTGTATCGTCAGCAAATTTTGAGATTGTGCAGGTGAGACCCTCATCTATGTCGTTGATGTAAATTAGAAAGAGAATTGGTCCTAGTACCGATCCCTGGGGTACCCCGCTACTTACATTGGTCCATTTAGATGCCTTACCGTTTATGACTACCCTTTGCTTTCTGTTGCTGAGCCATTTTTCTATCCATTTCAACACACCGTCTTGTATTCCATGCGCTTTTAGTTTTAGCAGTACACGTTTGTGGGGAACTTTGTCAAAGGCCTTTTGAAAATCAAGGTATATAATATCTACAGCTTTACTCTCATCGTAGAGGTTGAGGATATCGTGGAAGAAGTCTAAGAGGTTTGTTAAACGGAACGTTTTTTACGAAAGCCGTGTTTGAGTATCTTTAAGTATGTTATTTTCCTCCAAGTGATTTTACGAGTCTGTCTCGTATGACCGTTTCTAGCATTTTACATACAACTGAGGTTAAGCTAATTGGACGATAGTTACTGGGTAGGGATTTGCTGCCTTTTTTGAATATCGGTGTTACGTTGGCTAGCTTCCACTGATCAGGCATAGTTCCAGACTGCAAGGATTTATTGAATAGTAATGTCAGTGGTTTGGAGAGCTCATTCTTAGCTTCCTTTAGAACTCTAGGCGAGATTGTATCAGGTCCTGGCGTTTTTTTTACCTTGAGTTTATCTAAACAATTCAATACTTCTCTCTCTGTAACGGTGATATTGCTTAGAACATCTGAGAGAGAGAGAGAGAGAGAGAGAGAGAGAGAGAGAGAGAGAGTGGGGGGGGGAGAGAATTGATAAATTAATATAGGTAGACCGTTAGATAGGTAGATATATTGAGATGGAGGGATTAACATACATTAGTTTGTGGTATTGACACGGTTGACACCTATCTGAATAGAAACAAGTCAATGAATCGAACGAATTAAACAAATAATGACACAATGAGGCTGCAATTATTTAACATAACGGTACTATATTGATAATAATAGCCATCAAAATAAAAAGGATACCAGTACTGAATTCAATATTATCAAGTAAGTCGTCAAACATAATACATTGGTAAAATTATCATGTAAGAAATATGTAATACATTTGTGGTTATTATTCAAACATGCGCTGTAGAGAATAGGAAAGTAAAACACTCCTCCATATTTATATACTCAAACTTTACTTATATAAAAGTACAATTACAAATATTTTGTGTGTAATTAAAGACACCATCAGCCTATTTCTACAGCCGTGTCTGTTCGTGTTCGTCATTACAAAACATAACATAATACCAAGTTATTTAATATTGTGTTACAGTTTCAAGAGCCAAGGTTTATTTATATTTATCTATTTATTCATAAATTTGTTTATATAAATTTGTTTGTTTTACAATTTACTATAAAGGGAGATATGCATAATCCCCCGATATATATATCAGGAAAGGTAAATTATCAGGATGTGGCTATAATTTTTTATATTTTTCTAGGTTATAATTATGTAAATTATATAATTATTATGTTTTTTACACCTACCAACTTCACATCTAAACTCAATTAATGAAATCAACAAATACATGTGGCACTCCGAGGACTCAAACCCAGGATACTCACATCGAATAAGCAAACACTAAATCAATAAAAATATTAAAATATATAATAAATGCACAAAAAGTAATAATTATATTAAATAAGTAACAATAAATAAATATATGAATAAATAAACAATCTTTCTTGATGTGGTAAATGGCTACGATATTTTGTAAGAGCGAATACAAAGCCACCTGGCTGATAAATTGGCGTTACATTATCGTTGGCTACAGGTTTGATATAAGCTGCTACAGTCTACCAAAATAATACAGTAGCTATAAATGCATACCGGTAGAATACAATATCAACTAGATTCACGTTTTGTTTTAAAGATATATTTTTATATATTTGCTTATTTATGTATTTATGTATTTCTTTCTACCTTTAGTTTCTTTCCTAGACCTCCATCAAGCATAACAAATACTCCCAAGACCCCCTTTCCAGAAAAATGTGTGCATAACCGTTAGTCACTTAACCCCTTATGTACGGTCGCGCTAATAAGTCATGTCCCAGCTGTCATTACTTTTGGATGGCTCTGTGCTGTATTAATGTCTGTCAGATGTTGAATAGAGTGGGTAAGTGTAGGAACAAGTTAGTATATCTCACTAAAAAAAAAAAAAAAAATCATGAGTCAATATTGGTGATACCAATTATTGATCAAAACATACTTGGTGCCGAGACATCACTTATTAGTGCGATTGTACCGGCGACGTCTATTTAATTTTAATCTCGCTACTATTAGACGATTTTAATCAGTTTCAAATGGGCCTCCAGCAATTAATAGGCTTTGAACTATCTCACTTAACCCTTTTCTCTACCACAGATCCTTCTTAAACTGCACAAAATCCTCTAAATATAACTAGAATAAAATAAAACAGACGTCACCGGTACATAAGGGGTTAATGGAAACAGGATTAATGTTAAAAATGTTCAACATTTCCAACAACTTAAGCCCCAGCCAACGCGAGCACTTTAGCGGTGCCTTTCCTGGTAGTCACAGTATCATGGTTTAATATAGGGCGAAAGATCTCAGAATCGCCAAACTAACGGAGAGAACGTCTTAAAATCTCAAAACTAATATGCTAAACATGAGGGAGAAGGGGATCCAGGAAAAGCAACTACCTCCCCTTTGGTCATGTTTTCATCGATTTCTATATTCTAATTGTCACCAAATATATTCACACTTTACATTATTTACAAACATTTGGAGTAATAAATTAATAAGAAGTGATGCACGATGGGAACTTGAAGAATACATCTATTGTATATTCTTCGGTTCATTTAGGAAACACTTGGACGAACCATTTTTTTTACCATTACGTGCTTCGGAATACCATAAAGGTAGGTAGGTAGGTAGGTAGGTAGGTAGCTAGCTAGCTCTCTCTCTCTTCTCTCTCTCTCAGAGTAATAACGTGATTAGGTCTTGGACGGTCTAACAGGAGTAATGGGGCAAC